>UCOK01019792.1:0-18423 GCA_900474325.1 Synergus umbraculus
CTTTATAGGTTAGTACCGGTGACAGTACAGACGAACGTTGAGAAGCTCATGGTGCAATCCTAGACAGCATCGCGTGCTTTCTTACGATATGGATATTTCCGTTAATTTTTATTGAATCGATCTAAAAATTTCCAAAAATCTTCTTTTAATAGTATGGAACAAATGTCTCACTGGAACTTCTTTCAACTCTAAAGTTCCCTCGATACTTTTCTTCGCCGAAACTAAAAACACGTACTTATCGACCAGTCTCAATTTGCAATTAATTATTATTAAACTATGGGCAGCTTTAATAATGTTTTTGATTTTGTAGGCTTCGATAGGGTATATTGTGTATGTATACTAAATTTCAAACAGTTTCATTAATATTTGGCTGCGTTTTGACGATTCATCTGTTAAAACATAATTGATTTTGTGGCAATTTTTTCTCGCATTTTCATTTTTACTATTAAAAATATTTATCGGAAAAAAAACTTCAAATAGAAAAAAGTTCCCTTTTTTAATTCGCTACAAGAAAATATTTTTAAAAATTTAATTTTTTGAACTTTAAAATTTCAGTCCACCGAGACGTTTGGACAATAGTTATACTCGATCTCGAGCGCTGAGTGGCTTTTTCGATACAGGCCCTCAATTATGATTTTGGTTCATGCCATAACGACATATGTGTAGAATAACATATCCAAATTTCAGCCCCATCGGTCCAATAATTTTTTCTGAATCATACGCGCCAGTTTTTAAAATAAGTAACTTCCGGCAGCCCAAGAACACTCTAATAAGGATAGTCAACTCCGATGGTGGAGGTAAGGAAGTTGTGAAGTCCGAAAATATGACCAGGGGAGGGCGGAATTTTGGTGTGGGTCGTTTTGTCCGCGGTATTCCTGCGCCATTTCACGCAGTTTGTTTTTGTTCTGCGCATCAACAGAATGTCAAAATCTGACATTTAAATAATTCTGTATGCGCAGTGTGTTCTATTCTGGGATTTTTGGCGCAGCTTGACAGGCTTTATTCCGCGGTTTCGCCCACAGTAGGTCACGCTTTCTCGCTTTACCTCCACCATCGGAGTTGACTGTCCTTATTAGAGTGTTCTTGCGGCAGCCATATCAGCCAGATTTATTATTAAAAAAAAAAAAAAAAAAAATTTGTAATAGTGTTTTATATCTATAATCATGTGTGAAAAGTTAGGATCTGTAATATAAATTTTAATTTGATAAAAAAATTCTTTAAAAAAAAGGTGAAAACTTTGGTACTAACCCCTTATATGTTCCAGGTTTAACTGTACGAGCCTATATAGCTGGCAACAATAACTAACAAAGTGGTGGCCTCCCGCTCTCGTAAGCAAGCGGCGCCCCTGATTGGTCCAGTTTAATCATTTTATAACTCAAAAAATAAAACTTCAATGCATTTTTGCCAAAGGATTTTGCGATTTGTTTTTTTGAAGTGAAACTTCTTTGCGCTCGTCTTGCGGGTAAAAATTTATTTATCCTTCGATAAATCGATAGTGTGACGTACATAGCGCTAGTAAAGGACAGAGTAAATAAAGAATGGGCGAGTGAAAGAAAAAGCGATCATTGAAATGTGTCATATGTTCATCAAAACATCAATGTCAATTATGAGAATTTGTTGCGTGTCAGGATGTAGGGTTGTCAGATTTTGGGCTACTTTTGGGCTACTCAATGCGAATTTGGGCGATTAGTAGCCCAATCTGACTACTCTGTCAGGATGCGACACAACTGTGGAAGATTTTTTCCAGACCTTATTCAAATTCCTAAATAAGGTAAACAATTTTATTGATGACTTAACCCTTTCAGGGGTTAAATCATTACTAAACCCTTTCATTAAACCTAAAGTCATTACTCATCATCAGGGGTTTTTGGTTTGTTTATTTATATGTGTAATATTATTTTAAAGAATTTTATTAATTGAACTATATTTTTATGTTCGAACGCTAAAGTATTTAAAAATGTAAAAGATTGGAGGACAAAAAAAAATGTGTGTAAAAGAATAAAAGGCAGAAGTGAAACTTCGGGTGTTGTTCGCGAATGAAAATAAACTAATTGAAAGATTATAAATAAATACAAATACGGCACATAAACAAAATTACGACAATGAATAACCAGAGTGAGTTCAAAATTTTATCAATTAAAAATTGAAAATTTGATGTGAAAGTTTCACTTCTCTTGCACAGTTTTAATATCAAGAGAAGTGAAACTTTCACGTCAAATTTGTATTGATTTATAATCTTTCAATTAGTTTATTTTCATTCGCGAACAACACCCGAAGTTTCACTTCTGCTTTGTGTTCTTTAACACACAATTCTTTCTATACAGCCATATTAGTCCGGAAAGATAGAAGTGGGTCACCCTGTATTGTATAACAAGGGGCGAAAGGCGACAATTTTACCAGTATTCAGTTATCTGCCTAAGTGAAGTGAAGACAGACGTCACACGAGTAAAATTGTTGCTTCACCCCGAATTGTGAATCATTTTTCATAAAAAATTGATCGAAAATTTGACTTGAGATATCTGAAACTTCTTTGCACCTCGTTAGTGTTGTTATTATTTAAAAATATGTATGAAATGACAGATTGACATCCTAGAAAATAATTTGAAAAATGTTAATCCCACCTAGAATTTTTTTGTCTTCAATCTTTTTGAAACTCCACGGAGTTGTAGTTCTAGTGGACCTCTTTTAATTCCCCAAAGGAAACAACTCTATTAGAATTGCTATTGGGCTTAACAAATTCTTGCGCTCGGCTACGGCGCTGCGAGCCGCTATGTACTGTAAGCAAGCACTGCGTAGATCTTATTGTGTCCATTAATATTACTATAATATAACTTTAGTTGATCTAGATTTCTTAACATGTCTTTAAATTTTTTGCAGATAAAATTAAAAAAAAATTTTTTTAAAGCAGATTATTCCTGAAATTCAATTAATTCGGGGTGCTTTTTGGTGTGAGTCCCCTCGCCGCTCACACCAATGATTAAGCAAAGTGCTTAATCTATTACTCGTACACCCTTCTTTTTCTACTTCGTACAGTTTTCTTAGGAAAAACGTCAAAGTGCAATGAAAAGGAATATTTTCTTAATGTTAGAGTTGAATCAGAAGTGGGCACGAAAGAGTGGTACTTTTGTGTTCCAGGTACCATTTTTGCTGATGCAAATCTGCTTTGAAGTTCTGCAGTAGCTCTTTCATGATTTTTTTAGGACTAAAGAATACTGACGTTTTAACTAGATTTCTTTTTGCCCACTGAAAAAGGTCATCTGTAGTTAAAATTGGATCTTTGGATGATTTATAAGTTTTTATTATTTGATATTTATTATATGATAATTTATTATTTTATTCCTGGAACACAAAAGTACCACTCTTTCGTGCCCACTTCTGATTCAACTCTAACACTAAGAAAATATTCCTTTTCATTGCACTTTGACGTTTTTCCTAAGAAAACTGTACGAAGTAGAAAAAGAAGGGTGTACGGAGGCGCATGGATATGCCTCAAATTCTATTTTCCCTAAAATTTCTTTGACCGAGTAGCAATTTGCTATAATTTTTATATTTCCGAATTATCGATTGAGATAATTTTTACATTTTATCGAATTATAATTTGACATAATTTTTACAATACCGAATTATTATTTATCATAATTTTTATTTTTCCGAATAATCATTTGTCCTAATTTTTATTTTTCCGAATAACCATTCGACATAATTTTCATTTTCTCGAACTGCCATTTGTCATAATCCTATATAAGAAAATAGATGACCTGTCGATTGTCCGCAGTTTATTCGTGATCTGATTGGTTGAGAGATGGTCACGTGAGATCGTCACAAGTGCGTAACATGAAGTAATCATATAGGCGCGCGAAGCGCGGTGTAATGTTCTAGTTTTTATAATACCAAATTACTGTTTAGCATAATTTTTATTTTTTCGAATGAGCATCTAACCTAAAATTCATTTTACCGAAACACCACCTGTCATAATTTCTATCTAATTGAAATCCCAAGTAACAAAAATTTAATTTGTCCTAAAATGGCGTCCGCCAATTTGATTGGCTGAATTGAATTTTGCGGTATTATTCAGCTAATCAAACTGTCGGACGCCATTTTAGGACAAATGAAATTTGTGTTACTTGGGATTTCAATTAGATGGAAATTATGACAAGTTGTGTTTCGGTAAAATAAATTTTAGGTTAGATGCTTATTCGGAAAAATAAAAAGTATGCTGAATAATAATTCGGTATTGTAAAAATTATGTCAAATGATAATTCGGAAATATAGAAATTATAACAAATTGCTCTTCGATCAAACAAATTTCGGTCAAATAAATTTTAGGGAAAATAAAATTTGGGGCATATTCATGCGCCTCGCTGTACGAGTAATAGAATAAGCGCTTTGCTTAATCATTGATGTGAGAGGGGAGGGGACTCCTACTAAAAAATACTTTTTTAAAAAAATATTTTGAAAAAAATTCCAGGTGTCGCATTGAGAGAAAAACGAAAAAATATGTTTAAAAATGGAAAATGCGCGTGAAATTTTATTTTTATTGGAAAATCATTATTTTTATCAGCAAACTCATGAAAAAAATCTTTAAAAAGCTCTCATAGAAAAATTAAATAGATCAACAGGTTAAAAAGTTAGCTTTTACAAGCAAAGCGAGGGCAGTTATCACACGAACGAAGCCTCGGCGGGGTCCAGGGGCGAGGCCCCGGCGGGGAGCTCCGAGAGAAAAAAAAACACTTCAAAAGAATTAAAATAAGTATCACACTAACACTTAAGAATGTTTGAGAATATTGAAAAACTACACTTTTGAGAGTTGCACAGCCTATTGTTAGGAAATCAATAAAGGATAAATAAGAACATTAAATGAACAATGTTCACGATCGAATGTGGAGACTGAAGTTTGCCTCGAAACCAGTGATCTCAAAATTGGCTGCCTGCACCCACAGCACATGTTGGTATCTCACCGGAAAATTGCTACCATTGGTTAAAATTTAGCGCGCGATTTAATTCATCTGTCACTTTCTTCCCGGGTCTCGAAAACACAACTTTCGACTCTCTACGGAGGCATCGAAAATCGAATTTTCGATTCTGGTGTGATGAAATAGCTATTTGCGTTACAAGGCGCGAAAGAAGGCAATTATCGAACGAGTGTGAGCCTTCGGCTCGTGACGCTATTACACGAGTCGACAATTGCCTGTTTCGCGACGTGTGAAGTACAAAGCTTTTCATGACCACTGTAACGAATTCGATTTTCCTAAGAATAGGATAGGATACAATAGGATAAGAGAGAGGGAGAGAGAGGGAGAGAGAATCTCCGGTTTATTTATTTAGCTATTTTACTTTTTGTACTACTTTACTTTCTGTACTACTTTTGCAGTACTTTCGTTCCTGTACTGTAAATGGTTCTCTTCGAGACGCTTAACAGATACCGAAATTCGATGTTTCGTTACACGTGTCATGAAAAATATATTACTTACGTAGTTGATTTATATGATGTAATTTTAATGCAAAATAACATAACTTTCTCAATAAATTTCGAAACAGTCGTCCAGTGCTCCCACGAAGTAGTATAAGGATACCCAACTTTAAGGGGTTATTCTACTTTATACGCTTAAAAAAAAGAGCTATTTTTCAACATTTTTTTTGAGTATATCAAGAAAGATATGGATATAAATATTTTTAGGTATGATAAAACATGTCTTAAAATACGTAAAAAAAATTGTTTTTTATTTATTGTATTGCATTGTTATTGTTTTAAACGCGTTTTTCTCAAAACAGCGCTTTTAAAACGGTACCAAGGATTTTATGAAAACTATTCGACCGATCCTTACAAAATTTAAGCCACACATTCTACACATATTAAACTAGGTCTGTTGCCTATAATATATTAAAAAATAACATTTTTACTAATTTTTTAAACAAAAAAACAGTGAAAAAAATGCATTTTTTAAAAATTTTTGTCCGCCATTTTGTTATTTTTTCTTAAATATTAATTATTATAGGCAACAGGCCTAGTTTTAGTAATACTGAAGCAAACCCACTTTGGTTTTTTTTTCACCTAGCCGTTACCGAGATATCCCTGGTACCGTTTACCCTTTTGATTTTGAGAAGCCTACGCACAATCATTATTTTTAATATAAACATTGAATAAAGTTAATAAAAAAAATTTTTTTTATGTAGTTTAATACATGTTTTATCATACCTAAAAATATTTATTTCCATATCGTTCATGATATACTCAAAAAAAATGTTCAAAAATAGCTCTTTTCTTCAGCTTATAAAGTAGAATAACACCTTAATATAAAAAGTGCCGCCATTTTCCGAACTCTTTTCTCTTAGATCGTACCCTAACAGATTCTAGCGCCTGTATAAATTAAATGCGGAAAAACTGAAAACTTTGCCCTTGTCGTCTGCTCCTCATCTCTGTTGTCTGCTAGCCTATGTACCGCAAGAGGCGCTAAAATCTGTTAGGGTACGGATCTAGGAGAAAGGAGTTCGCAAAACTGCTAGCAGAATTTTCCGGAATAGCAGATGGAGTTGAGTGTCCTTATACTATTTCGTGAGTGCTCCGAACGAGCGCCGTTTATAGCTAAGGTTAGGTGATAAATTGTTCTTGGTTGTCACACATGTGTACATACACGCTCGTACACAAGTTTTCGACTTGTGATTCCAGCCTATGGTTCATGCTGCAAATTTCACGCTCGTAACAATCACCTATTTTACGCACTTCTTTCATAAATATTATTTCTTTGAGATGTTCCTAAAGTCCGAAACTATTTCTGAAAACCTTAAGAGTTTGTCTAGAAATGTCTTAAATTTACAAAATTCATTATTCAATAAACTTTTCTTGAATCGCAGTTAGTAAATACATTTCGGATTTCTCCATGAATACATTTTTTCTGTAAAAGTAATACCCTACAATGAAAAAAAAAGACACGAGTAAAAGTGAAGCGTGATTTTTATATTACTCGACGCATTGTGTCACTACCTAGAGTTTTAGGTACTCGGGTGATGCCAAAATTCTAATCACTATTTTTTGTATATATCATAAAATGCTCATGTAAAATTGTGCACAAACAAACATTTGTAGCCCCTTGGCACTCTAAGTTGAAAATGATAACATGATTGAATCAAAAAATGCATGGGAAAAGACGTGAAAATTCAATTTTCTCCTAATAAAAATTATTTTATCATATTTCCTTTCACGATATATTAATCAAGAAACTTTTAAATATTTTTTAAAGCAATACTTATTCCCGAAAAAGGTGGAGTGCTCGAGTTTTTGACGAAAATTCGCTTTGATTTTAGGCGGAAATTTAAAATTGAAATTCTGTTATCCCCATTTAAATATTGATATTAATATTTATTGTCTTTGTTCAATAAAAATATTACGTTAATATTGTAATATTATTAGGTGCTCAATTAAGTTTTCGCTGTTTGTCAATAGTTGGCTACATCAGTAAGTGCTGGTCGATTTTCACATATCTAAAGCGTCATGAACCAAGCTTAGATATATGGTAAACAAACTGCTTTAACACATTAGTAATTTTATTTTTGCGTTATACACTTTTACTTGTTTGAAGATGTCTGATTTTTGCTAAATAATCGTCATTTGCGGGAAGTGTTGATTTTCTTCTTTCATTCGAAGAAAACGGCGGCTGAAGCGCATCGAGAGATCTAAAAAGTTTACGGAGATGCTGCTCTAAGCGAAACAACGTGACGTGATTGGTTCCGTCGCTTCAAAGAGGGTGATTTCGATATTGACGACTGTCCGCGTGAAGGAAGGGCAAAACTCTTCAAAAACGCATGCGTTGAGAATGATTCAAAAGCAAGGAACTTGGGTTCCTTATGATTTGAAGCCAAGAGACATTGAGCATCATTTTTTCGCCAGCTCATGGTTCTACGTCGTCGGCTCGGTTGAATATTCACGCTGCGAAGGTTTTTTTATCCTATGTATTTAGTGAGACCAGGTAGGTGTTATTTATTAGGAGCTGTTGAAACCGAACAAAACCATCACTGAGAAACTGTATCGAACTCAATTGATACGATTGAGCCGAGCACTGCGCGAAAAACGGACACAATACGAGCAAACGCACGAAAAAGTGATTCTACTGCATGACAACGCTCGGCCTCACGTTGCGCCTTCCGACTACCATTTTTTTCGATTAATGACAGATGGCCTGGCTGAACAGCATTTTCACTCTTATGAAGACATAAAAATAGTATATTACATACCTAGGCCAGTAAAATAAGAAATGTCTCAGATCACATGTAATTGTCGACCGAGGGCCGGAGGGCAGAAAAATGGTTTGATTCATGGATAGCCACAAAAGACGAACACTTCTACCGTCAAGGTATTCAAGCTTTGCCAGAAAGACGGAAAAAAGTTGTAGCTAGCGATGGACAATACTTTGAATAATTCATTTGTAACCATTTCTTAATATTTGCATTTACAAAAAAAAATAGCGAAAACTTATTTGCACACCTAATAGATATTATTAATTATTAATAATAAATTTAAATCTTTAAAGATTAAGAAAAATATTTTCTTGAATTAGAAGATAAAAAATAAGAGAATTACATATAAAATAAAATTTCAGATAAAAATGAAATATTAAAATTATATCATTCAATGGAGAATATATAATTTTATATCTAATTCTCGTATTATTATTATGCACTTTAAAAACAAATTTTTATTAATATTTGAAGATTTTAAATTAAGAATAATAATTAATAATAATAATATTACAATATTAACGTAATATTTTTATTTAACAATCACAATAAATATTAATATCAATATTTAAATGGGGATAACAGAATTTCGATTTGAAATTCCCGGCTAAAATCAAAGCGAATTTTCGTCAAATTCTTGAGCACTGTACCTTCTTCGGGAGTAAGTATTGCTTTGAAACTAACTGTGAAGTTGTATCAACTTTTGTGTTCATTCTGTGAGCCCTTTGCTTCCTCTATGAGGAAGCATTAAGCTTCGATAATATTTGTTTACAAAAAAAATTAAATTAAATTAAATTAATTAAATTAAATGCTTTTATCATACAGGTCAATCGTTTCGTCTTGACATAAGGAATCTTTAATTTCCTTACACGAGCTTTGAATTTTGATTATTTGAGAAGTTATAGTCGACAAATTAATTTTAAAAAAATTTTAAAAGTACATAAAACTTTTAAAATTGAATATTTTGTTAAACCTTTGTGATAGAATCAAGGTTTTATAGAATGGAATAAGTGTGCCAAATTTCATCAATTTCTATAGACACGTTCTAGAGATATGCTTCGAACAAAAAAAGGAGAGACACACACACACACTATAATATATTTAATTAAAAATTTATCCAAAAAAGACCTTTTTTTGGAGAATGGATTTTGTCACCACTACAAAGCTTCCTCTATGAGGAAGCAAAATATTGAAAAGTTTCTTGATTAATATCTCGTAAAAGAAAATACGATAAAATAGTTTTTATTAGGAGAAAATTGAATTTTCACGTCTTTTCCCATGTATTTTTCTTATTTAATCGGCCCACTGAACAGTCAGCACCACTCTCGGCGCTGATCAACTCTCATGACATTTCTATAGCATGGACCGGATAGTAAGTGCCATGGGGCTGCAAAAAATAATTACCTGAAGAATACGAACTGGAAGGCATATCTGTAGCTGGTGTTTGAGTATTGACGCTACGAGTAGCTCTTAACAGATCTGCTAACGGCGCTCTATGACCTTCTGGAGTAATTTGCTCACGATATCTTGCATACTAAAAGAAATGAAAAAAGTCAAAAAAATTTAGAATTTAAAGAGGTAATTCTATTAAACTAATTATACAATAGGTCGGCAATCTTGATAAAAAAAATAAACATGTTCCATCTCAAGTATTTTATTAATAGACTCAATATATTAAAGAATATTGAAAAATTACCTTATCTTCTATTGTGTGTTCCGAATCGCAATAACTACTTGTAGATTTCAGCACCAGTCCCTCAATTTCTTGATTTAGTCCTTCAATAGAAGAACGCATAGGAGGTCTGATTGGTTTAACTTGCATTGTCAAGGTGTTTGCCCTTGCACTTACATTAAATTGATTTTCTGCAAAAATTATAATAATTAGTAAGCAATATGTTGTAACCATGAAATAAAAAAAATGAACGAAATCTTAAATAAGAAGCCGAACAACACACGATATGAAAAAAAGTCAAGAGGTAAAAAATGTTTCTATTTTTAACGGCCTATAGGATTGGCATAAAAACTTTTTGAATTTCCTTAAAAAATCGAAAATTCAAATTTTAATCCAAATAATAAGAGATGCAGAGAAAATGATACTGAACATAGTTATTGGTCTTAAAAAGATCTACATGTTATCCTTTGGCTATTTTTCATTAGAATGTGTAGTTTGCGTTTTAATCACGAAAAATATTCTTAACCAGAGTCGAGCGCGAAGCGCGAGTGCCCTGATGAGAATGTAAGAAAGATATAATTTAATTGAATTTAAATAAAACATTTAGGTACACAAATCTAATTCCTTCACTGTTGAGAATGTAAAAATATATAATTTAATTAAATTTAAAAAAAAACATATAGGTACAAGCGTCCTGTAAGGCGCAAGCTTCAGGAAGTGTACAAGCGCGCGATGAGCATGTGCCTGCCAAGCGGGCAGATTTTTTTAAGTTAAAAATCAAAGAACGAGCACGAAACGTAAGAATCAAATATCTCGAAACGAGGAATCAGGAAGAGAATGTGCGATGGAAGTGAAGAGATTGTTTTAATAATATTAAATTTCACACTTACGTAACGATGTCTGTGAAGCAATACTGGGTAAAATAACTGAATGATCTCCAGGAAGAGCAGCAGTAGGCCCACCGGGCATTATAAGTCCAAACGCAGCTGTCCGCTCCCTACTACTAGTTCCTTCTTTATTTGTTCGTTGCAATCTATATTTAAAAAAACCAATAAAAATCGATACAAATAATTTTAAAAGTATGGAATCAGTTATTTTATGCAACACATGCGCGTTATGGGCACTTTACGCCACCTATTTTTTGAGTTGAAAGTTACCATTTACAGACCGGTGAATGAAGTCGGTGGTGGGGAACACTTTATTTCCCTAGGGAAATCAAGTAACTTTATTTCCCTGAAATCAGGGTTATAAAGCATGGAGAGTATAGGAAGTGTTGCCATCTGTATGCTTACTCTTCGAGTCACAAGTGTCGTTTCATAACCTTACTTTTCATATGTAATATTAAAAAAGTATTTTTTTTAAGTGGGGTGGCTCGGCCCAACGAACCCCCCGGCGGAAATTTCGCCCCCTGCGACCCCACCCCCCACCTCACAACCCTACACCGCTGAATTCTCAATTGCTCCAAAAACCCATAGCGGACATTCGTTACATAAAGTATCATGTGCATAACGGGTTGTACGTCTTTATATGCCTCGCGTGTTTACAGGACTCGTCTCCGGCTCGCGCTCGCGTACGACTTGTCCTGCAAACATCACACTCGGATATAAAGACACACTTACAACCTTTGGTTGTATAGCACAATGTACTATTAATTTTAAACTTTCTTGAAATTACGATGTAATAAAAAGTTGTAATTTAATTTTAAAGAGTGGCATCACATACCTACGTATCATGCATACGTCAAGAAATTATTAAAACTTGTTATTTCCATCGGTTGTAACATATAAAATTTGATCCCTATTTATTTATAGGAATCCGGACACTTAAGAAACCCTTTAAACTAAAACCCAGTCTAAAAAGTTCTGATCGCTACTTTTCGTGAATCTGAAAGTCTTCACATTCTCTATCAGTTTGAATAGTCCATTCTTTAGGTATTTTCACAATGCAAAAAAGTTAGAAAAAATCGAAAATAAAAATTTTTCGCCTATAATATTGTGCTAACTAGTTATTTACAAATAATAAAATAAAATCGGTTGGGTTGAACTAACTTTAACTAACTGAAGATTCGATCAATAAATTTTATTACTGATTCTGTACTGGGGATCTACTTCAACTTCTTTCCGACAAAGACCGCAATGTCCGACTTTGCAGTTTAACAAAGAAAATATTTTTTAAACTTCTAAAAATTAAAATTTCGATTCTTTATCAAAAATGCTTTGAAGCATTATAATTGAGATTTATTTGAATTGTTGTCTATTTGACTCTTTTCTACTTAAAAATAACGCGAATTTAGTATTTTTTGTACTAACCGGTGCCTGAAGTATTTTTCCAATTTTTCGTCTGTGGTTGTCGTCTGCTCAGCAGAATGACGAACATGTGCTTTTCGCGATTCATTGCACCATTCCTCGGTCTGAAAAATTAATATAATTATTTTAGTTCTGTGGATAGAACTTATCTACCACTATTTTCGTTCGTAGTCTAAGAAAAGAAATTTTTTGAAAAGTCAAACCCGTGTGTAAACTTAAACTTATGCCTGTACCGAGAGACGACGTCTTAAAAATATTCAATCATTTGAATTTTGTTTGGTACATTAGTGCACAGGCTAAAATCGAAGACTCGTATTAAAAAGAAATTATGGCATTCTGAAAAAAGAATGAATAACGGATTGAATTTATTTACTTACTCAAAATAATCGATGATATAATTATACGGTTTAAAATAATTGTTTATATTTTCTTTCAAAAAGTTTAGTTTCAGTATTCCTTGAAGATTTGTAGTTACCATTATAGTGGGACAAAATAAATGAAAAATCAAGTATTTTGTAGTAACTGAAAAATTTTTGCACTGGAATCTTTAAATACCGCGATGATTCAATTTAAAAATATGAAAAAAGAAAGTAAGTTCTTTTTGCAAACATAATTTTATATATATATATATATATATATAAATGTTTTTCCCACTTTTCATTGACAATGCATGTTCACAGCCTACACGGAAAAAATAAGTTGTTGAAACTTTACTTGACACTCATCCATTCTAGGATAGGCCACGTTTTTTTTTAGAATCTCAGATAATTTTCAATAAAACACGGAAAATTTTGTCGAAAAAGTGAAAAAAAAAAAATCATATAATTATTCAAGAACAGTCTAGGAACATCGGTTCATCAATTTTTATTCAATAGTTTGTGACAAAGTTCTAGACAATCATTCAATTTTTTGTAAAAAGTCCTCCAGATTACAAAAGATTTTAAATACAATGATTCACTAGCACAAATGCGAATAACTGATACACGAGTTGTCGAAGAATTCATTGACTGTTTTCTACATTGTCTACACTGAGAGAAGTTTCGTGTAAGTGCTGCACCAAATGTCAAGTCGCTGTCATACTTCAATTTAATATAGCCGCTCTCTTGTTATGAGACGGCAGCTACTCCAGAGCCGGGCAACTGCAGCACCAAAACAAAAATTTTATCAGGCTTGGTGCTGCAGTTGCCCGGCTTTGGAGTAGCTGTCGTCTCAAAACAAGAGAGTGGATATGTCAAATTGAGGTATGACAGCGACTTGACGTTTTGCGCAGCAGTTTCACCAAATTTCTCTCAGTGTATATATGGGGCATTTTCCTCAAGTGTACCACCCTCAGAATTCGACATTGTCTGCTGTGGTTTCGTGCTATTTCGAAGGTATTAAGCTCCTTGCCTATGGAATATACAAAATTTTGTCCCACATGTTTTTGATAGCTTTTTTCCTGGTCTATCGAATGTTTATAACCATTTTTATAAAATTGAAAATTTGACCGATTTTTTGGAAAATCAAAATATTTTTGACTATTGCAGAAAAAAGGCATGTTTTTTTTTTGGTCTCAAAATAAAGCTTAAGTCTTTATCTTTCGATTCTGTACATTTCATCTTGCCGTTTTTTGTTGTTTTCGAGAAATTAAGTAAAGAGTAAAGAGCCGCGACGATGGCGCTCGAGAATGCTCTATTTTAAACTTATCCTTCTTTCCCTTCTTTTTTCTGATTGCCTGCAACTTCTTAACTTTCTCATTTACTTAAGAATAAATTACTTCTTTGGTGTTTTCGGTATTTTCATTTCGGTACACGATGACACTATTTCCGCGTATTACAATATATTTATTGGATAGAAATTTATTTCCTTAATATTACGTCCCTACAATGACTAATGCAGGAATTAAAAAAATTTAATGACAGTCTCAACCCTGTACAATGCAGAGAACAATTTAATAAATAAAAAATATCTATTCATTATACTTTACCCAAGTTTAAGTTCGAAGAGGCAATGTCGAATTCTGAGGGTGGTACACTTGAGGAATAATGCCCCATATACACAATGTACAGTCTCATTGGACGCTCGGTGCTCTCAAACGGGGCAACCTGCACGCGCATTGTTTTGATTTACTGCTGGAGAAATTCTCACATTGGTTAATTTAATTCGATTTTGAATCGCGCGCCAGATTACAGTCAATTGCAGAATTTCTCTAGCAGGAAGCGAACACGTGCTGCGCGCGCAATCTGTCCTGTTTGAGAGCACTGTGGACGCTTCTGTAATACTCGTGTATATATATATATATATATAATTATTTTCGATATCTATATCTACGTAACCTGAATTAAAACATTTATCCAGGCATATATATATATATATATATATATATATATGCCTGGATAAATGTTTTAATTCAGGTTACGTAGATATAGATATCAAAAATAATTAATTCGATACAACACTTCTTTTTCACAAAGTAAATTTAAGGCATATTCTGCACCTGCATTATTTAAAGATAATTTCTCACATTTTTATATCGAATTCACATAGTATTTAAAACCAGGATAGAATATTGAATGCATGATTGTTTAACCATAAATATCGAAAATAATTAATATATATGAGAAAATTACTTTTGCACAAAGAACTTTCGTGAATAAGTTGGGTTACCACTTCAGACAGTAAAAATTTAAATTGGAAACATTTACTTGTAAATAATTACAACTTGCATAGATTACGTTTTTTTTTTTCTTTTTACTTAAATTTCTTTGCATTTCAAATTACTTTTCACTGAGAAATATAATAAGAAAAAACAGATAAATCTGGCTGGTATAGCTGCCGGAAGTTACCCATTTTAAAAACTGGCGTGCATGATTCAGAAAAAACTTTGGACCGATCGGGCTGAAATTTGGATATGTTATTCTACACATATGTCGCTATCGCATGAACCAAAATAATTAAAACCCGAAAAAAATAAATATAAAATGACCGAATTGAAAATTTTTCACCTTTTTTAACCGTACATTTTTTTTAAAAAAAGGGTTAAATATTAATAAATAATTATTATTTTGGTTAATGCCATAACGACATATGTGTAGAATAATATATCCAAATTTCAGCCCAATCGGTCAAATAGTTTTTTCTGAATCATGCACGCCAGGTCGAAAAACATTGTTTTGAGAAAAACGCGTTTAGTTTTTTATCTAAAATACAGGGTGATCCATTTAAATCTATAAGTATCTTCTAAAATACTTTATTTACGAAAAAATGGTTTAGACAAAAGTTGACCATGATCGAGAGGGTCATTTAACTGTACCATCAATTTTGACCTTGAGTTCAATTTTCAAGGTCTTTTCCCGATATTTATGACCAAAATAACGATTCACCCAACAATTCTACATATATTTATTATAAGAATTTTAACTTTTTAGAAAATAAATTTTTCAAAAATTTTCTTTGGTACTAACTCCTTAAAACTTGACCCGATCCGAACATCCCAAAACTTCGAACCTTATATTACAAATTGACAAATAGCTATTGCCCGAACTTGAAGAATCCAATCTATATAAAAATTTCGGAAAAGTAATTTCGAGTTATAAATAATAATCTTAAGTCATCGGTTCCCTTTCTAGTTAGTGTTGCGTCCTACGAAATGTTTTTGACTGTGTGAAACTTGCCGCATAATTAACCCGTTGTGGTCACACCTCCGAATAATAACGTGTTAGATCATAAGGGGTCAGGTGGACCCCACCGTAGCCATTCTCCTTCTATTTAATATATCGACTTTCAATTTCTACTGAACTTAGCTTAAGGGCGTTGGATAAAAGGACTTGTAAATCCGTGAAAATCGAAATTTTCAAAAATGATTCTATGCCGATCCTGCGTGAGCGTATATATTTTAGAAAAAGGTATTATGGGATATGTGGCGACAACTTACCTAATATGTTAGGTCCTGAGTAGTCCTGGGTCCTATAGAAATGAAATTCCTTTCCAGCTTCGATGAGAAAGTGAATATTTTGTCAGAAAATATTCATTTTCTGGAACGGATCAAATGCCGACATAGCAGACGAGTCCCGAGATAGAGACACTAATTATCAGGTGCACTCGTATTTATGAATTATTTCCGGCACAACACGGACACTAATAAAAAAAACCGTCAAACCAATCGACAGCTCTAAGTACAAAAAGTGTCCGCTGCCGCTCTGCGTATATTTACGGCGCTGTCTGCTTATTGTCCTTCTCAATTCTGTCAACCTTTCATACTCGTGTTTTGGAGATTTAGAATACAAATGACAGCTTTGTTTCGAAATGAATTGCGAATTTCGTATTGGAATTTCAAAGAAGATGAAATTCAAAATTCTACTGTTTGACGGTTTTTTTTATTAGTGTCCATGTTGTGCCGGAAATAATTCATAAATACGAGTGCGTCTGACACTTAGTGTCTCTATTTTGGGACTCGTCTGCTATGTCTGCATTTAATCCGTTCCAGAAAATGAATATTTTCTGACAAAATATTCACTTTCTCATCGAAGCTGAAAAGGAATTTCATTTCTATAGGACTCAGAACTACTCAGGACCCAAGACATTAGGTAAGTTGTCGCCACATATCCCATAATACCTTTTTCTAAAATATATACGCTCACTGAAGCCGAAAAAGATAAACTGTTAACGGTTGACGTTTAGGTTATATTGACACGCGGGTATGGAAAAATATGTATTTTCAATAAAAAGTAAAATACACCCATCCGTAAAGTATGGAACTTTTAGTGTATATTATAATGATTGGTTCATTAACTTGGCGTGTTTTAGTCCGTTATTATGCACTTTAGGGACTATTTTTAAAATAGTTAATTTCACAGTTGCACCTAAACTAATATCTCAATATTTATATCTGCACGGAAAAAAATGTGGTACAGTTACTGCCCCTTTATTGTGGTGCAGCAGCAGCACTAGAGTTAGTGCAGCAACTGTACCAAATTTTTTTCCGTGTGGTCAAGTTAAAATTGAAATGCGACGGGGTCAGGAAAGTGTCTTACATTAGTTGATCATTTTCAATTTAAGGTACACTCGAATCTCCCAATAACGACCTTTCCATTAACGACAATCTCCCAATAGCGACCGCATTCCTTTCTCAATAACGACCTGCATGGACCTAAAATCTCACTTGATACCACTTCGCATACGTTGCGCTCCGGGATCTGATTGGTTTCTATTAG
The DNA here is from genome assembly GCA_900474325.1 of Synergus umbraculus. Taxonomy (NCBI): domain Eukaryota; kingdom Metazoa; phylum Arthropoda; class Insecta; order Hymenoptera; family Cynipidae; genus Synergus; species Synergus umbraculus. Next base: position 17,403 of record UCOK01019792.1, read on the forward strand.
CGCCGCCAATGAGCCTTGATTTGTTACAAAATTATGAATTTTTTTTTAACAAATATCGATTTTTTTTCAAAAATTTCAATTTTTATTTAAAAAAGGTTTTAGAGATCAACATCAAAACAATTTGATCATGTAGTAGACATTTCAAAAAATAGCATTGAATTTTACCAGATTGTTTGAAAGCCAGAAACAGTTGAAAAACTGAAAAAGAATTAAAAGACCAATGTGTGTAAACGGAAGGTGGGAAAAACAAGTGTGTAATCCATATAAAAGGTACTATTTTCAGGCGATAGTATCCACCTTCACAGACTCATCATTGAGTTAAAAATTGCAAGATCGATGCATGATAATCTCCTGAAAGTGTTGACGAAATTTCAGATGATTCGAGAGAGAAGTGCAATCTTGCGTGAACTACCTTAAAATGAACTCATTGAAAAATACAGGAAAGGAAACTAGATTAGGTTTGAATTCCATTTTGTATATGGGGGATTTCATTTCAAGTGAACCCACTTTTGAAACCGATGTCATCCGATCGGGCTCAAACTTGCACAAAGTTTAGTCCTATTGATTAGTAGTTACCACACCAAATTTGAACGAGATTGGTCAAAAACTTGCCGAGTTGGAGGGGGTGGAATTTTACCATTTTGGTCAAACAGCCTCTGTTTCAGATCCATGTAACTATTAAACTATGTCATTTAGAAAATTTGGTCCAACACGTTTTCGATAGATTTTTCTTCAATCTTTTCAGAAAAAAATTTAAAAAATTTTTTAATCCAAAATTTGACCGATTTTTTTGAAAATCAAAAGTATTTTTGACTTTTTTTTCAAAAAGGACCCTTTTTTTTTTTTTTTTTTGTCAAAAGAAAGCTCAGGTCTTTTCCTTTGAGAACTGTAAGGTCCAAAAGTGGGCTGAGACTTTTTTATCTATGAAAATGAACGTCGAGTAACTCGAAACACCGATGAAGCTAGCTCTCGAACGTTGTAGTGTCACCGTTCTCATGATTCCCACTGTAAGTGATGGTTT
>UCOK01019793.1:0-75357 GCA_900474325.1 Synergus umbraculus
GAGTTTCACTAATTTTAACATAGATTTCCAGAGATTAATAATTTTGATGCTTTTTATGTGCATTTTTAACGATTTTTAAGTGATTTTTACGAAATTGAAGAGATTTTTAGGGTATTAAAACAATTTTGTAGAATTGAATGGGATTTTAGGATATTTCGTGAAATTTGAAGAGACTTTAAAAGGTTTGTAAGAATTTTATGAAGTTTTATGAGATTTCTAATAATTTTAAGTGATTTCGAGAGATTTTTCTAATATTTAAAGGATTTGATGAGAATTTTTAAGGATTTCATGGAATTTGAATTGTTATCATTGAATTTAAAAGAATCTCAAGAAGTTTTTGAAAATTTTAAGAGATTTTGACGAAGTTCAACATAGATTTTAAGAGATTAAAAAAATAAAATATAATAAATTATATAATATTGAATAAGAACGTAAATGCGCGCGCGGAGCGCGCGTTCATTCTTGTTACAGTAAAAATTCAATGTTTTTGAAATTTCAAGTATATATTTGACATGTAATCCACGAATTGTTTATTAAATGTTTATTTCAAATACTATTTTGTGTGTGGTGTGTACAAAACACATCTTTCGTCTTGGTATGCCTTTTACGAAGCTACGTTATTACAGCTATCATGTTGTATATACTGCAGTGGTATATCAGGGTGTTACGGTTTACTCGGTACTCTCCTGTAATACGTATGAATCACAGTGCTGGCCGAGAGTGCACAACTGTACATTTGCTGGGATTACGAACGCATACCAGCGAATAAAACACCCACAAATGCCTACCGCAAACATATTTTTATATTCCTGAAAATTTCACTGCATCTTTCTTTTTTAATTCTATGTTAAATGTCTCAATAAACGATGAGTCCTTTTTATCTTCCCTTGTAAAACTGGAGAGTGTTTTCCAATTTCAATTTCTTCTTTAGAAAGCAGTCAATATCAATCCAACTGGAAGTTTGAATCCTCCCAATTTTCGGTTTTCAAATACTTTGGATCTTTATATTTCCAACCGAAAAAATTTAGGACATATCCTATTTCATAATTCTGTATAATTACGCGAAGATTTGCAGTAACATAAATATTAAGAGATCTTATTTCCGGGATGTTTTAATATGGGTGATATATTTCCGCGAAAGAGTCTGTCACATGCGAAATTACGTGAAGGCTATTTCGTGTACGTCGTCGTTGGTTGGCTGAAATTATACCAAGTCGACATCCCGGAAAATTCAAGAGAGCGAGTTGAACTTCTTCCTAGATCAGGTGATATTCCTCGTAAATTATCTCGGAAAATCTTCCTATATCTTGCAGTATACTATAAGACATTCAGCTCATCGACAAGCTTTAAAAATTTTTAAATATTCGTCACAGAATGAAATCTATAAGTATTAATTAGCATACATAATGTTAATTGATCGATAATTACTTTCATTGGGGAATTACATAAAATTGACAACACATCAAACAGAAATACAGTTGTATTAAAATTACTAGAATAATTATCATGATAATTATTGTGTTTTGAGCTTGAAAGTTCTGTCCTAATCGAAATAATTTATTATCATCCATAATCCACTGTACTATATTCGCCCATCATTTGAAATTCCGCACATGCTGCTTGTTAACTAATCTATTCAACAAAGCCACGAAACTAATCAAAATATAATTTCGTTTCGATATAAACAACACAATTCACAACTGAATTGTCAATTGCTTTGACAGTTCCGCTATTTATCCAAACATAATTGACATCGCGGTTACATTATCAGAAGTCCTGAGTAATAATAATCTCTGAATGGAATTACAGTTTGACATATTAATTCTAGTTTTATTGCAAACAGCACTATTCGAGTTTCCAGTATTTAATAGAGTCTAATTCGTGTCATTACTATTCTCGCTTTGTTGTCCTAATTATACGTCATACATAAATAAGAGGAAGAAGGAAGTATCCAGAGTTGGAGGACGTAGACGCTAAATCGATTGCAGAAATTAATTAGCGATAAGATTAATTAACCTTGGAATTCTACGCTATACGTGAACTGCTTTCGATAGCTATCGTATCACCAGTACTGTCCGTATTTCGGTAGAACTGTTTCTATTGGTATTGCCCTGTGTTGTACGAGGTACTCGATTGCATCTCTATGGTGATTGGCTGCCGTTTTGCTGATCGACCTTGTGATCAGCCGATATTAGATTGCATATCCTATGTGTCTCAATAACTGTCTGACTTCAAGTGTCACCTAGAAAGATAAGCAATTTCACAGTTATTTCGCTGCTTATGCTCGAATTATGAGGGGAGGTGTCACTTTCTACGATCAATTCAATAAACCAAATGGATTAAAAGCATAAATCACACAGGATTTTTAATATAAGCCTCTAATCTCTCAATGAAGTGTCCCAGGCTGAAATTTCAATCACAGCCTTCTTTTTGCAAGCTCATTAGTCGAATTCCCCTGTTTATCTGCTGATCTGGCATCAAATATCGCGAAGAGGTAAAGCTTGTCCTTGGAGCATAATACAATGGGTACTTTGAGGGCCGCTGGCTCTCAGAACACATGTTCTAACTGGGTGAGGGTGCCCGAGGGTCCTAAGCTGCTTACCGTCGAATCCTTCCGCACTACTAGCACCAACACCATCCAAAGTGTACCAACACCAAACATGCATCTATCTATCCATCCATCTATCCACAGGATCCCTAATAAAGATTAAATGGAGTCCGCGAATTGGGGATCTCGAGAGAAAATTCTAATGGCATATTGGGAGCACCCATTACTCGTTAACGAGAAGTTTATCGTATTAAATTTAATCCTGCGTACCAGTTTATACATATATGTATATACATATAACATATAGATGCGTATGTCATGTTGATGGATATATGTGCATATCAGGCGTGTACATACGTCGTCAGTGTGCTGATGCTGACCAACGTTCTTCATTATCTTGTTCGATTTACGGTATTCCCTTATGGCTCGTGGCAAGGTGTATTCTCAGCATCTAATAGCAACCCTATTAAATTCCGTTGACGAGAAGTTGAGACTAACAAGAATCGATTTTATCCACTGTTATTTAAATCATCCCTGATTCGGTTTACATTCTTTTCCAAGAGATTTATGAAGAATGGCATATTGCAAAAAAGGATGGGTAGTAAAATAGAAAAATAAAAAATGTTTTTGAAAAAGCAGAGGGAAAAGGGTTTTGGAAAAGTGAGTTGGATGTAGAAAAACAACACGAGCCATTCCCTACGGTTGGAAATAGTTATTTTATAGACAGCAATTATATTTTCCGCGTGTTGCACGCTGGGTTCTCTCGGATGAAAAAGCTCTCAGTCAAGACTCGGATACGAAGAATCGAGAATAATTTAGCCTATGCTTTGTGGTTTGCTGTATCCCCGTAAACATAAACCTTGGTGATTTGAAGTCGAAATTAGATTTGTGCAACCAACATTGTCTCTTAGTATTCTCGCCAACGATTTTCTCATACCATCTCGTCTAAGTCCATCCTCTTCTTCTCGATGAATTTCTTCTCCCTTATCAGATAATGCACTTTATCGTTCGCGAAATGACAGAATGAATGTCGGGAGTCGACTTGAAATGCAACCGGAAAGGGCTTTACTTGTCTCGTTGTTTGTTACACTTATGACTTTATTGTCCTCAGTCTCTTAGATGACTTAAGTACATTTGAATCTCCTCCTACTTTCATATTTCGCCTGGAATAATAAAAAATGGTAGTAGTTAATAAAATATGATTTTTAAATGAAAAATGCCAAGCATCTTGCAAATTAAAATAAAATCTATAGGATAGTACACTGAGAAAAATGTTTGGTGCGGACAACAAAAAATTTTGTTGCTTCTATAGCAACCAAACATTTTTCTCAGTGTAGTAATAATTTCTTAATCTGGTGAATGCGATACTTGTTATGTCGAAAAGTTATTCTACCCAAACATCGTCAATAAGGTTTGTTTTGACGCGTAAAACTCCTCGACATATTGTTTTCCTGTCGATTTTTTACTAGCAACATAAGAGTTCAATCGCAACTTCACAATACGATAGTTCATAAAAAGTAGTATTTATCGGCTGAAGTGAAATCCAGACGGGAAGTTTGTTCGGATGTTGGACATAGGTCTGGACACGTGAAAGCTATACCAGCTGCACATTTAATGTTTCCAACTTCTCGGAGGCACGGGGTTGGTCAGGAAGCGATCCCGGAAGAGAAGGAAAGAGGCAGCCAGGCAACATCGAGCAGTCGGACGTCGCGTATCATAATAATACATATACTCCTCCGAAGGTTTGTCGTAACTCGCGGGTTATGGTGGTAATCGTGGTACATACGACCCAGCCACGTTGAGTCAGGAAGGCGGTATCCAATTCGAGTTAGTAAAGCCAGCATTAAACGGGTAATTTCCCATCGACCGCGGGTCGGGTCGCAAATTAGGTTTACGACGTCGTAACGATGGAAATATAAAATGCTAGACGCTGCGGAATATTTCGCGGCCTTGCTGTCGTCGTTTCAGGACGAAAGACAGGAAATTTGATGCGTTCCCGTAACTGCGAGGTTCACAGCATCTCTCGGGAGGTCTCCTTTCTTTAAACTGACCTTGATTGCGAATTCTGGATTCATCTTTGAAAATTAGGTATAATATAGTCTTTCTTGGCTGAAATTAGTGAGATCCACTCTATTATTGGTTTCAGTTTTCTAGTACATTCATGACAACGGCGCGGTTAGTATTTGGATGGGTGACCGCTTGGGAATACCGCGTGAAGTTGTCATTCTTTACTTTGCTTTATGTTATTTGATCATGGTTGTATGTGCAAAGCTTAAAAGCAGGCACAGAAGCCTCTGGATTTTTTTCTCAAACGGCAATGTCGCAGCATCCACGGAATTAAACAAAATACTTATTTTTATGAGTTTCACAGCTTCCGGAATTTCTTGAGCATAAATAAATTGAATGACATTGAATGAATGAAGTTTTCATTTCTGAATCGTAAACTGCAAGCATCGGAGATACGGCACATATTTTGTGGGAACGTAACGAAGCACGCTAACCGGGAAATGGCCAAAGAGTGTTAATTGGAATTTATGGAAGTACACGGGTATGAAAATATGGACCATAGAGTAAGCTAGGTTAAAATCTGAGAGCTGTCCTTCCATATTAGAGGAAGCTGATGTATGTTAAATTTAAATTATAACTTTACACGCGAAGTGTATACCACTTATAATTAACAGCGGGAATTAATGCATCTCTGAATGTCAGAAATTATAAATGATTTTCCTTTGTTCTGCAAGTATACCGCAACATCTAGATCTAGTTTCATATATATTATTATTTATACAAAACTTGCAACAATTTTTTAAATATTTATCCAGAAATTCACCTCTGAATGAAGTGAACGAATGAAAATGGTTTTCATTCGTTTTGGCATCGACGAGCGCATCCAGCCTCTCATCGGCAGCTCCAAGAACTCTTTATTGAAAATTGCAAGGAAACTCTGGAAAATAAACGGAAAAATTTTCCAGATCGCGTTCGTTGTATCGATCCGGAAGTTTGTTTCGTGTTTCACGAAAAAACGACCAACTCTTGAAGAAAAAGAGGAAAATGAGAGGAACAACGAAGATGCTGAGAATATTGGTAACTGAGTGTGCTGTAATTCTCAGAGCCTCACGGTTTTGTAAATGGTCCAAGTCGTTTTCTGCAGAACACGAGTGTGGTTTCCCAAACTATGGAACCTTCGAGAGGTGGCACTATTTACCCCAGTTACGATAAATAGAAATCATTACACCAAACACAACTCATCGAAATTCCTTTCCAATATTTCTTTTCTCTATTTTCTCTAAAAATAAAATCATTAATCAAGAATCGACCTGCAATTGATTACTAAAGATTTTTTACTGTTTTTATGTTTCCAATCCACTTTATGTGGAATATTATTCCAGCAAATTCATTCATTCATTCATTATTCACTTTAAAGTGAACTTTGGATTGACTGATCAGAAATTTACGTGGACATATGTTCGAAACACCTGCGCTTTCCAGGATGTGTATTTGAAACAATTATGCTAAACAATATTGTACAAGCGCTCGATAAGGGAAAGTTTACCCCTGTTTGATTACATCTTTACCTGGAAATCGATTTGCACTCTGCAAACATCCGCCAACATTATTTATGTGTATTGTGTAAACAGTGGACTGTTGGTAATGCATAGGCTCTGGCATAAGTAGAAAAAAAAATATTGCAGTGAAATCTTTTCTCGCGAATAAGCTTTATACTTCAAACTTTCGAGAAATCAAAAAAAGTATGATTGAATGAACCAGAGTTGCACAAATTGCTCTGATCCACCTGTCGACATGAGTCGCCACCTTTACTTTTACAGATGGACTCCTCTTATCCCATTTTCTTGAGTGCACTACGATCACGATGATACCATCCGAACCACACAAACGACAATCGATCCCTCGTGAATTCTCCCTCCCTCTGATCCGACATCTCCGCTGACAATAAATACACCTTATCTGGAACATAAATGCATCTATGTGCAATTCACGCAGCATCCGATCTTCCCGATTGGCTGACTTTGGTACGAAAGCTCTTAAGGTCCTGATCCAGAGGGACAGGACCAGACTTACGAGCACATGCTCTCCTTTAATCATTAATTTATTATTCTCCAGAAAAATGTCCTTCTATTTTTCTATATTTATCCAGGAATGTCAACAGCTCTCAATTTTAAGAAGATATTCCTATTCTAAAAATATTTAAATATAATATATACAGATACGAAATAATTGGAGAAATACAAAAGAGAGTAAATGAACTGGAAAAGAAGATTCCTGATGAAGATTTGGTACACAAAGAATTGTTTTTTCGCCTTTACTCGGGGAGAGGAATCTCATTCATCAAATTGTTTCGGTCGATTAAATGGTACTCGAGAAAGTGAAGGGGGTAGTGGCGCACACGATTTGCCTCTCTTTCTCGCAGACCATGACAAATCATGTCACTTCATCCCTATCTATCCCCTTCCATCCCCATTCAGTTTACCCCTGTTCCCGTCCTCCCACGCATAGTCATTGCCGCGAGGATAATTTGCATTATTCTACCGTTCACACCCTGCGACTCGCTCGCTCAGCTTCATTCTACTTTCACTCCCATCCGTTCCCGTTCCCTGGGTAAGCACCCCTCTGGTCTCGGGAACACTTTGCCCACGTGCGTCATAATAATGACACTTTATATCGATGAATACTACCAAAGTGACTTGTAATAACTCACAAATTGAGATCAATATTTTCTTTCGTGTCCAGTCAAGTGGATTTAAGGGAACAAATAATTCAGTTTTGATACGATACTAAATTTATTTGTATTTCTTAAAATTAATTAAAATTCCTTAACGTGTTGATAAATATTTTAAAATTAGTTAAAATTCCAGGAAATCTCGTTAAATACTTTAACATTCTTGAAAATCCAATGAAATTTGGTAAAATCCTTTGAATCCCTCAGACTTCCTTAAAATTACTTAAAATCCCTTGAAATTTCTGAAATTTTCCTAAAATTACTTCAAATTCCACGAAATACCGTTAAATCCTTTACGAATAATTTAAATCACATGAAATTTCACGAAATTTCTTTAAATTTCATAAAATCACTTGGTTTTTCTTAAACTTCCTTAAAACCCCATGAAATCTCTTTTAAATACTTAAAAATTCCTAAAAATCCAATGACATTTCGTAAAATCCCATAAATCACTCAGACTTCCTTAAAACTAGTTAAAATTCGTTGAAATGTCTTAAATGTTCCTAAAATTACTTCAAATTCCACGAAACACCGTTAAATCCTTTACCAATAATTAAAATTACATGAAATCTCATGAAGTTCCTTTAAGTTTCATAAAATCACTTGATTTTTCTTAAACTTACTTAAAATTCCATGAAATCTCGTTAAATATACTTTAAAATTCCTCAAAATCCAATGAAATTTTGTAAAATTCTTTGAATTCCTCAGACTTCCTTAAAATTAATTAAAATCCCTTGAAATTTCTGAAATTTTCCTAAAATTACTTCAAATTCCACGAAATACCGTTAAATCCTTTACGAATAATTTAAATCACATGAAATTCCTTTAAATTTCATAAAATCATTTGATTTTTCTTAAACTTCCTTAAAACCCCATGAAATCTCTTTTAATTACTTAAAAATTCCTGAAAATCCAATGACATTTCGTAAAATCCCATAAATCCCTCAGACTTCCTTAAAACTAGTTAAAATTCGTTGAAATGTCTTAAATGTTCCTAAAATTACTTAAAATTCCATAAAATACCGTTAAATCCTTTACCAATAATTTAAATCACATGAAATCTCATGAAATTCCTTTAAATTTCATAAAATCACTTGATTTTTCTTAAACTTATTTAAAATCCCATGAAATCTCGTTAAATACTTTAAAATTACTTAAAATCCCTTGAAATGACTTAAATGTTCTTAAAATTACTTAAAATTCCATAAAATACAGTTATATCCTTTACCAATAATTAAAATCACATTAAATCTCATGAAATTCCTTTAAGTTCATTAAAATCACTTGTTTTTTCTTTAACTTCCTGAAAATCCAATGAAATTTTATAAAATCCCTTGAAATGGCTGAAATGTTCCAAAATTACTTCAAATTCCATAAAATACTGTTAAATCCTTTACCAATAATTAAAACCCCATGAAATCTCTTTTAAGTGCTTAAAAATTCTTGAAAATTCAATGAAATCTCGCCAAATCGTTAAAAAATCTCTTTAGCTTCTATAAAACCCTAATAACTGTTAAAATCTCTTAAATCGTTAAAAATCATAATAAATTTCACAAAATTCTCTGAAATGCCATAAAATCTATTTCAAAAAAAAGAAAAATTATATAGAATATAGAATATAAGGAAAAATGGTGCAGAGAGGACCGGGGGTAAAAATTTGAAAAATAGTGGCAGGAAAAAAGGGCAAAAGGACGAAAGGGCAAATGAAACTTATGGTTGAGATAAAGAGACGGGGATGGGGGAGAGGCAAAAGTTAAAAAGGGTTGAAGGATGTCAAGATAAAGTATGATATCAGAACGAGTGGATAATAGATTAAGGAGTTGAAGGGAATAGGGCAGAGGGTCACAGAGAGAAAAGAGGCGTGGAAAGAAATAAATTGAATCAAATTTTGAATACCCAGACGAAAAATAATTGTAATGCCAAAGATTTTAATTTACTCATTATCTTCATTGCGTAACCTGCTCTCCACGTTATCTTAAGCTAACTTTTAATTGCAAATGATAATAATTCCACCTCGATCGTTCATCTGCAGTTTCAGAGAGCATTTCGTCAGATAAACCGGGTCGTTCTAAACAAAAGCAAATAGAAAACCGAGAACTGGGAAGAGTTGAAAGAGAGCTGTGGGAATGGTTTAAGGGAAGGGGTTATTCCCGAGAAATTCTCGCGGGGAAGAATGAACGGAAGCTTTATTCGACGCGCCGGATGAAGCGGTGCAGTGCACCGTTTTGCCTATTACCAACGGCACATAAACTCTTAGATACTGCTGTAGTCTATAGTAACAGAAGCATCAGCAAGGGGCTAAAGAACAAAGAGCGAAATTCCAATTCTACTCGAAGAATTGCTGACGGTTTCGTGGTTCCTTCGATTCCTGGAAAAAAAGTCTTCACTTTTGTTCAGCAACTTGCGAAAAGGTGTTCACTCGAGGAAACATTTTTCCAAGCTCAGAAACTTGCTCTGTTTTCGTTACTTTTGCTTATCTATCCACGAAATCTTGTATATTGTTGAAATATTTTACATATCTTAGGATAAACTAATATTTGAGTATCAAGTAAATTAATTTGAATAGCATCCAACCTTGGGATCTGGAAATTCTTCTATAAACTTCATATTCAGCCCAAAAAAGTTAGAAATTTGTGCTTCTATTATAAATCGCTGATACCGAGGAAGTTGCATATTGAAAATATACAGGAAAGCAGAATAAGTACTGACTTTAACAGATAGATCCTGAGGACTAGAAAGGCATTCGAAGAGTGCACTGAAGGTGGTTTTCCGAGAGTTTTGCAGTTTTTTTTTCTTCTTCAGGCGCTTCTCTAGTTCTACGGACATGCTAACATATATATATATTTTTTATATTTTTTTTCCAGCAGCCCTATAGGCATAATGGAAAACCCACTGCAGATCTCGGTATATCCAAAAAGCGTCTAAGAGGTCTGCTTCGACCGCGTTCTCAACAGTAAAAATATTCCGTATAAATCTCTGACTATTCCATTGTACACAGTACCGTTACCGGAAGAGGTAGAGTTGTCAATACATGTGCACATCAGTATGTACATATATATAAAATACACATATGTGTATTAGAACATCTGAATAACCCTTATCTCCTTCCTCTGGCGCTGGGCCGACGTATCGACGATATTATCGATATTTTATTCGTATTTACCCCACATTGGCTGTGCCTCTCGTCTGCTTTTCTTGCAATCCGGGTTACGCCTCATGAGCCTCGGCTATATACCCAGGAAGATATAGAAAGCTGTCTTTGCGGGGTTAGTTTGATGTATGCTCTTCTCCTATGCCTTACTTCGCTTTCCTTTTTTTCCCTCTTGTCCACATCCATGGAAGAATTTCTAAAAGGGAGTGCACTCTTCTGAAAATATGGGCGTTTTAGTTTTATGAATATTAAGATGGTGGCCTTTTATTTAGATATTAAAATATCTCTCTTTTAGAATTTTAATAATTTTATTCATCTCCTTTTGTTATCCAAATTATGGGAGATTATACGATTCTTGCATGTCTTATTTATCTTTCTTTTTCAATCATCCCCTTTATTTACTACGCAAGTATGTATATCCGAGCCTGACATCGGTTCACTCCAGGAAGTTTTATTTATCTTTGCCCTCGGGAACGAGGCCCTCGAATATATTATGTAACTGTTCTCTCGGTCCAGTGCAGTGTCTAGCCGATAAGACGAATGCGAAATTCCCGATCTCCTGACTCGAGAGCCTTGGGTAACAAAGACGATAAATTTAATATTACCAAACTAGGCATACCATAGATTGGGGGAGTCTTTGAGAGCAAGCAAGATCTGCTAGATATAAAAGACTCATCGATAACTCTCTTCACCCAATTCGCAGCCCTTCTTTCACATCTCAGACGGAAATCATTCACAATAAAAAAAAAGTTCGCTGAAACGGCTTTGTGAAGTGAAATTCCTTTTTTCATACGTATGCAAATCATCCATTTTTCGTGCTTATACCCTGTAAAGGCTTTGAAAGGTTCTAAAGCTTCAGCGGAAAATATTCATCGATTTCTTTATTATTTTTTTTTTTGTATAAGTCTCAAAAGCACTCGGATAATATGATTTAATGAGTCTTCAGTGGGCACGTGTAGTTTTACTAGTTATAAAACAATTTGCAGCGGTAAATTAAATCTTCCCTAATTTGCATAATTATTATTGAGTTTCTTAAAGTAATCTAATTTGTGTTAAAAGTTTCTTGATGAGGCTCAAACATTCATAAAATAAGTGATTATAACTGAACCAATTATTTAATCAACCCGAGGTAAAAGTTTACTTATTTCAGAAATGCGAGTTATATATATATCTATAGATATTGTGGGATGCTTTCTTGATATAATCAAATAATTTTGTGATATTTCTGGCAGGCAGCAAATCTTCTCTGATAATATCTGTGATATATGTGCGCTTGACGCCCTCCTCCTCTTTTATTTCAGGGTGTTTATACATCGGAATCCCGTCGCAAAAGGCTGCCTTTTGATTCGGGTTTTGTACACAATAGGCCTGTCGAATCGGTGAGCTTTATATCGAGCATATTCTCTCCATAATCCACCGACACATACGATTCTACGGTTTGCTTTCCTCGCCCCATTCGCACCGGCTTTTGCCTACCATGGGTAAATGTTTACACCAGGGGTAGAAGTGCCTTCTACTTCCCCTTCTGGAAGCTCGAGTATGTCTTGAAATGCAACCCTTCTCACGCATCTCTGAACAAACGCACTTGAAAGAGATATCGGAATATTAGATCTGCACGATCTTAGTTCATTTACGGAAATTCTAATGCTTGACACACTGACCTTCCATGAATTCTGGAATTTAATTATCTATCTTTCCGTATTTTTGCTTTTTGGTCATTACAAATTTGTGCTTGAATTATTTTCATTGCGAAAATAAAACTAAGTCCTGGGAAAATTTTAATTTCGTATGATAGGAGATTGTGTAAATTGAATTGAAAAATTAGGTCTTCCATTGTCAGGTATCATTTATAAACTGAAATATTTATAAACCTTGGATGAAAATGGAAAATTGTGACTTGTTTGCAGCTTCTGTTTACAATGTGTCATAATTATCTTGGCAAATGTCAGACGTAAATTGTCTGACAAGGGGAACATACGTTCCTTGTCGACTTTTATAAATGAATCAAAAACTGGAAGAGAAATGAAGAGGTTTCATGCTTGTCTGACTCACAACGTTCTGCTACTACTTTTTTAACATTCGAGTTGTTTAATTCTCAAAGATAAATGTGATTGAAGATCTACACTCGAAAAATTCATTTAAAAAATTCATTATTAAATTAAATGCTCCATATTCATTAATTTTAACTGGATATATAATCTAGATTTTCATTCTATATATGTAAAGTTACGATGCAACTTAGGATATGAAAAAAATCAATAAGTAAAAGCCAGTTCCAAGTAGTAAGTGTGTCATGTCAGATCAATGTGTCAACTTTTAAAATTATGATGTTGTGACATTAAATTTATCCATTTTTCAAAATAATTGCGCAAAAAGATATTAATCAAAATATTCCGCTTGTCGATGTAAATGAACCATAAACTAAAATCAACATAAATTGAATATTAAAATGGATTATTGGGTAAAATTAATTAAACATAAAATATATGTCTAATAAAATCTTCAATAGGCCTCAGGATCAAAATAATCAAACCATCAAATCATTTATAATTATGTATTAATTTACTGTTATATTCATTTTATTATATTATAATTTAATATTATAATGTATTAATCTGAAAAAATAACTATACTTGCAAATATTATGCAAGTGCTTAGGGGTTGAATATTGAGACGCCATCGCCATAGCGACCCCTTCCGAATGTACGTCATCCACAGAAATGTAGTTAACGAGAAAATAAGCAGTAAAGACTCAACTGACATTAGCTTTCTGTATTTTATGGCATATAATTTTAGTTAAGTTTATATAATTTCAAGACGTTGATAAAGGAATTACTATATATTTTTCTATATTATTATGAAGCGTGACAAATATGAAATAATATTTTGATTATAACAAAGACATCTGATGAATCACAATCAAAATTAATTTACGCGACGATCACTTTTCAGTGATAATAATTTCATTAAAATATTTTATAATAAACCATCGTATAATTGGAATGACAGTAAATTCAGTTACAGATGTATTTTCAACAAAAGAAAATCCAATTTTACCAGTCGAATTATTGTTATTTTGTAATACTGAACGTAAATTAGTTATATTAATTTATTTTTCACTATAATTATGAAATACACCCTCGGAATAATAACAGACGACAAATTAAATTGCAATAATATTTCCCTTTTAAAAGTGGACGTTTACTAAATATGTGAGAATTAGGGTTTACAACTCAATTAAGTTCTCCATTTTCGAAATCCTCATCTAATTCCCTCATAAAAAAGACTAAATTTTGGAGATTCTCTTCAATCAGTTCCTCCAGAAAAAAACTCGTAAGACCTTTTTGCAAATAAAGAAAATTTTCGAGACGAAAACCGTTTAACGTCCCCAAAATTAGTCCATAACTTCCGGCCACGTGATCCACATTCGCTTGGAGTCTTCGTCTTTTTCGAGTCTTTAGCTTCTGAAAATAATCATTAACTTACGTTCTCTAACGAGATCACAAATTAGTTTGCCATCTCATGATGGGAAACTAATCTGCGCATGAAGTAGATGATAATAATTTATTTCTGCAGCTCTTTTCCACGTCTTTTTATCATTAACGATAATTAAGATATTTTTTCATGTCTCTGAAAAACCATCTGGAAGTGCAAAAGCTTTTAGAATCATCGTAAAGTTGAAGGGTAAAAAGTAGAAGTATAGTTATAACCGGAAAAAAACAATATAAACTTCTTGTTTCGAGAACATTTCTGGTCTCAACTTAAGGTATAACCTTGAGCTATATTTGAAAAAATATCTCGCTGTCCAACTTTTAAAATGAAAAGCGATTCATGGAAGACCGGAAAATTTAATTCAACTAACTGAGAAGATATGAGCCAACTGGAAAGACTCCTTGGCGGATTCGAGGTTCCCATGATGCCTTGGGGCCTTGTGAAGCCGGAAGTTTGTCGAAGTTGGTAGCTCTTTGCACTGTCCTGGCATGCAATAGCTGGAAATTTCCTAGTCTTTCCTTCCTTTTGCTTCAGCGCAAACTGCTGTTAAGTGTATGTATAACGTCCTGTAACTTCTACGGATAACATTCCGCATACCAGAAGCTTTTTCTTGCTGCCCTGCACGTCGTTTGTCACGACCTTCGGGCAACGAAATGCAGGCTGAAGTGCTAGGTTCTTTGAGCACGAGTGAAACTTTGCCAAGTTTACGTTCACTCTTCATAAGGTGCTCAACGATAAATAGTATATCTCTTGAATTTGTTGAAGGACCTTCAGGTATTAAATGAATTTGAGTAATTCTTCTGTCTCGAATTGGACTGAAGTTTCAGACGTCTTTTCAGACGATTTTTTGTTTTCAATTTGTTGAATTTGAAAACAATCTTCAGATTATTTTCGTTGTATGAAATATACTGTGATTTTTAGAAATTTAGAGGGATTTTACCATTTACGGCGATTTTATTGAATCTGAAGAAATTTAAAACCATTTGGCAAGATTTCACTGGAATTTAAAAATATTTAACTAGATTTCATGGGATTTTAAGTAATTTTAAAGGACTTCACGAGATTTTTATGATTCGTAAAAGATTTTGTGAGATTGTAAAGTATTTCATGGAACTTTACCAGATTTTTAGTAATTTAAAAAAATTTTAACGCATTTTGAGAGATATTAAAGTTCCTTGTGGAATTTTAAAAGATGTTGAAGTTTTTGGAGGAATTTAAATGATTTAAAATGATTTTTAGGTATTTTAAAACAATTTGTGAAAATTTAAGGGTTGTCATTGAATTTTAAAAGATTTCATGAGATTTTTATGATTTTTAAAAGATTTTGTGGAATTTTACAAAATTTTAAGAGATTTTTACGTATTTTAAAAGATGTACAAGTTTTTCATGGAATTAATTATAAAGGATTTTAAGAGATTTGATTAATTGGATTTTCAGGAATTTAATGAAATTTCATGGGATTTGAATAATTTTAAAGGATTTTACGAAATTTAAAGGTATTTTATGAAACTTATTGAGGTTCCTAAAATTAGACAATGAATTACAATTATTAAAGTTCTTATAATTTAAAGATTAAAAATTCTAATTTATTTTGCAAAATTCTGAGTTTAAAATTCTTTGATTTGAAATTGTGTAGAATCCTTTGTTTTGTTAAAAAATTGATTCTTGTTTCAGGTTTTCAGTCTTAATTTTAATTTTAATTTATAAAATTTTGTGTTTTTTTCTCGAAGGATGAAGGAAAATTTTCTCTCAGAAACTATTTTTTCAGTGGTATTTTCAATTATTAAAAATTGAAATGCATGTCAGAGAATCGAGGTAATTGAATCAGGATGGATCTAATAAACTTCATCTGGCATTAATATAAAAGCTGATTTGTGGATACTAATTCTATTTGAAAATGAATAATTAATTGTATCTGGAATCGTAATTCTCGAAAAGTTATTCTAGGATTAATAACTCATCCTTATTTTGTCTTTATTTATACAAAATTCCCCATCTGGATTGTTTTTAATTAAAAATCGACCCAATATATTCAGGTCTAAGTTAAGAGCAGTTTAATTATTAATATTTAACTATAAAAACTTTTATCAAGCTTAGTAATTAAAAATGTTTTACTACAAAAATATACTAATTACCTATAAATTGCAGACATTTACAGTTTGGAATGTCTGGCATCTGTGAAAGTTTGATAAATATCGAATGTTGATATATCAAAGGTTTAAAGTTTGCCTTTATAACGAACGTTCATAAACTAGTCGTTAGCGTTATTCCTCAAACTTTGTAAACAGTTTTCGGAGCTTTCTAGTTACATCATAATTATCCTTATTATAAATCCTAAAAGGGAAGATTATATTCATTAGGAAAAAACTTTTTCATTATCAGAGGATTAACCATTACAGCAAAAGCAATTCAGGTTGAATTAAAAGGGCTCAAGATTCTAATAAAGTACACAACACGATTGAATTAAGATTGAGGATTCCCAAAATGAAGAACAATCCATCATTTTCTCAATTTTCTGTCACAGAAACGTTTCAAACTTTCGTGCACTATAATTACATTCTTCGCTTATGCGATCGGCGATATTACTTTTGGCGACCAATCAAATGCAGAACACGTAAGAGCGTTTTGCACGACGATGCCTATATACAATTCCCATAGGTCATAAAGCAATGCACAATAATACACATGTGTGTAGACAGAGGCTTTCTAAGAGGGCGCAGCACCCGAAGGCGTTTATATCATCAAGAATTATGTAGGGATCACCACCCTAAGTTTCTGGGTCCACAGTGTTTTATATATATATTGTATATTCCACCCTAACCGCCATTCGGTGGCCCTTATTGGGCGATCTGTTCCAAAACTCGGTTGGAGACGCGGTCGAAATTTTCATCCCAGGCACCACCAATAATAATCAGACCTCTGGATAAAAACTGGTAACTTGTGTGCCTTATTGTACGTTATTCGACGCCACATCGCATTACCACAGTCCTCAGTAACCCAGCACCACATGCGCACGTCAATCCCAAACTTACTCGGTTTACTTTTGTATTAAAACACGATACGAGCGCACGCCATATTCGTTTCCCGATCAAACCTATCAAGGATAGGGTTCAATGTAAACATGATTTCTAGATCGGGTTTCATACTTTTTTTATCCTTGATCAATATTTTTAGAGACTGCAATTGTCAATAATTCATAGACCGAGAGAATTATGTGGGAAGATAAATTGTCTTGGACCACCTGCTTTTTTAAGTTGCATGAGCTTATTTTAGACATTTTTAAAGCTTCTATGTTGTAGAGAATGTTACCGCATGAACCCAAGGGATCAATTTCAATTTAAAACATTTTTTATTGTCGAATTAACGATTGCTCTAATTTTTTTGCATATTTTTATACGTATTTACTGACTCGGAAATTTCTAAATTAGGTCAACGTATGATTCGATCAAGTATATCCTAGAAAAGTCACCCGAATGTTAAATAAGTCAAACGCTAATGCGATCAAACAGAAATTAGAAAAAATGAAAAGTAGAGCCGCTGATAATCATATCTTAAAAAAGTGGTGATTGGCTTTTTAATGAATTGAAATTGAAAGAAGAAAAACAGACTAATAGCGCAAAAAAATTTTCAAGAAAAACCTTCGAAATTGATTAAAGTTCGTTAAGATTTCTTAAAACTCCCAAAAATCTCTAAAAATTCATAAAAACCTCTTGGAGTTTCTTAACATTTAGAATCTCTCAACTTCATTAGAAATCTTATCAAATTCCATGAAATCTTTAAAAATTCTATCAAATCTTTCAATAATTAGAACAATTTCATAAAATCCCTTAAAGTTTTACTACAACTTTCGAAATCCTTTTAAATTCTACAAATTCTTTTTAAAATCATATAAGATGTATATACATTTTTTTGAAATCCCTCAATCAAATTATCTGACAAACTGTAAAATCCTTTAAACCTAATAAAATATTTGAAAACTCATAAAAATCACTTGAAATCTTTCTAACTTCGTGAAAACCTCTTAATATCCCTGAAAAATCCCTTAAAATTATTAAAATCTCTGGACTTATTTTAAAATTCCAGGAAATTTTATTGTAACATTTAAAATTCATTGAAACCGTTTTAAATGTCTTTAAATTCCTCTAAACTTAACAACAGGATTTAAAATTCCTTAAAATCACTTAAAACACTCAGAAACCTTTTCCAATCTCATAATATTTTACGAAAACCTACGAAATCGCTTAAAATCCCTTGGAATCTTAATCTTAATCTTAATCTCAATTCTTTGAAATCTCTTAATATCCCTAAAAATTTCAAAACATTTAAAATCCCTTAAAATTCCTTAACTTTAAAAATTCTCTTGAAATTTCATGAATTATCTGTTAAAATTCCGTGAAATATCCTGAAATACCTTAAAATTTTACGAAATCTTTTTAAAATCCATTAAAATTCCAAAAATCTCTTGAAATACTTCTCTAAAAAAAGTGATGTAATGAAATGTTCCTAAAATCTCGGATAAATTGTTGTTTCAAACCTATACTCCCTAAATTTGAATCAGTAATATTTCATTGATTTTTTAATGACTAGTTAAAATAAATGAAAAATAGTGTATGTAGCGATTAGAGTGAATGCTTGAATTCGAATAAACGCAGTTTCTCAGAAGATTCTACAATTTCAGTAAATTATAAAGGCGAAACACGCGAAATCCATAGGGTAATATCAAATACTATTTTCCCCTTTCTATATAAGGTACACTGATATATCTCTGCATTTATTAATAATAAATTTAGCTCCGCGTTGAAAGGCGCAATAGCTTCCGCAGGAAAATTGATCGTAGAAAAAGGCGGAATTCGCGTACTGTCACCGGAAGTATAAAAATCCAGATTCCCTCGCGCTATCGTGTACGAAAGTGGAAAGTGGTTAGGGGGTTGAGAGAGAAAGTAGAGATGTTCGGAATGGAGTGAAGAGGAAATAAGAGGGTGTCTTTGGGACGTCGTGTCGACGGCTCAGTATATACGAGGGATGGGTGGGGGCATGAAAACGAGGGTGAAAATACTGATGGGGCGGCTCGAATGAGGGACGAAATGTTGCTCGAAAATCCACTGTGGTTGGTGATTCCGTTTTTTATAGAGAACGCTCTTTCTGCCACGTTAAGAGCTCATTTATCGAAAAAGTAAAGAAGAAATCTGGGGTGTGTTATTAGCAATCTTTCACCCTCATCAAGCCACTCAATCTTAATACCATTTAATACTATTTAATACTATTAATATTTCAATTAAGAAGTCTTATAGAATTATGAACGTCGAGATATAATTTATAACCATCTTCTTTCCGATTAGGTTTATAAATGAAAACACAAATATTCCATGAAACGGGCAAAGTTTTCTCGTTCTCCATTTTTAAAGATAAAGTAACAGAGACTAACTGGATTGCCAACGAAATGGGCAGAGCTTTGTCGCGAGCTTTATAATCACATTTGAGAAAATTATCTCTCGCGGGAGGATGAGGAGCTTTCTTTGGAGACAAACGTATCGCTATACCTACGCAACTTTCCCGGTAAGCATTGCGGTTATGGGTTTTCTCGTAAAACAACCATAAACATCTGAGACGACACAAACGCGTGCAAAAGATCGAGGTTAACTGGAGAACATTTTTGCGTTTCGTTTTGCTTTGCGTCTGGTGCTTTTTTAGCTTTCCTTTTCAGCAGACAATTCTGCTTTTGCTCGATTTTCGCCAGACACGTTTATTGCTAAATTCTTTAAGCAGGAACGTTTACTGTCGGACATAATTCTCGAACTGCTAAAAATAAGCTGGAAATTCAATTGTAAAATAGGGGAAAACATACGAGAGAAGGAAATTGAAAAAAAGAATAATATTCGAGAGTTCTTGACAGCTTTTCTTGCATTTACCTCTTTTTTCCATTTCGTCTTTTAACCTACTTTTCATAATACTTCTTTCCTAGGCATTTCCTCCGCGTTTTTCGCCGAATTTTCCCCCAAGCCTGGAAAACGAATCCGATTTGGCGGACGCGAAAAATTGATTTACTCGAGGAGTTGCAAATGCAGGAAACTCGTCCGTTTCGTTTCTGTACCACCTCTGCGAGCAATGACCTGGAAGACTGCAGTTCCGCGAACTTCGACTCTCTTGCAGACAACAGTAAAGATAAAAAAACAATGAGAGAGAAAAGAAATTGCTCGAATTCTTGGACCACACACTCGGAGGGACTTTATGACCCTAGTACTGCAGGAGGTGACGAAATATTTAATGGCTCCAACGTCAATATTGTCTTGCGCTAACAATAGCTGCGAAAGGAGATCATCCATCAAATTCACAACCCCCTGTGTGTCAGGTCAAGTGTTGGAACAGCGATTACATTGATACTCAGTTTATATGGCAAGTGGCGAAATTGGAAGTCTTATCTTGAATAAATTTCAGACAGGGTAAGAAAAGCCAAAGGAAATTAATCTTTCTATCAAATTCACTATTAAATCTTCTATTTTTTATAAATAAACCTACCAATAAGCAATATTTTGATTGAAAATTAAGTTTTCAATTATGCTGGGATTATTAATTTGGTACCCAATTAATAATCCCAGTTTAATATTTAATTACAATAATTTACATTGGATGTAATTATGAACATCCTGATCAAAATATTAATAATCCTGTTTAATTATTAAAATATCATAGTTGATTTATTGATTACAGAAATTAACGGTAGAAATTCGGGACGATTAGACACTTTGATTTAATAAATTATTCGTATTACGATCGAAAGTATATTCGATATACAATCTTCATTAAAATTTTAGCATCATTAGTTAAGATTTCTTAAATCTCGCCATAATCTCTAAAAATTCATAAAAACCTCTTGGAGTTTCTTATAATTTAGAATCTCTTAACTTCATTAGAAATCTTATCAAATTCCATGAAATCTTTAAAAATTCTATCAAATCTTTCAATAATTAGAACAATCTCATAAAATCCCTTAAAATTTTACTACAACCTTCGAAATCCTTTTAAATTCTACAATTTCTTTTTAAAATCATATAAGATGTATATAAATTTTTTTGAAATCTCTTAATAAAATTATCTGGCCAACTGTAAAATCCTTTAAACCTAATAAAATATTTGAAAATTCATAAAAATCACTTGAAATCTTTTTAACTTCGTAAAAACCTCTTAATATCCCTGAAAAATCCTGAAAATTCTACAAAATCTTTTAAAAATCCCTTAAAATTATTAAAATCTCTGGACTTATTTTAAAATTCCAGGAAATTTTATTGTAACATTTAAAATTCATTGAAACCTTTTGAAATGTCTTTAAATTCCTCTAAACTTAACAACAGGATTTAAAATTCCTTAAAATCACTTAAAACACTCAGAAACCTTTTCCAATCTCATAATTAATCTTTCTATAAAATTCACTATTAAATCTTCTATTTTTTATAAATAAACCTACCAATAAGCTTAATATACTTAATATCATATTCATGCAATATTTTGATTGAAAATTAAATTTTCAATTATGCTGGGATTATTAATTTGGTACCAAATTAATAATCCCAGTTTAATGTTTAATTACAATAATTTACATTGAATGTAATTATGAACTTCCTGATCAAAATAATAATAATCCTGTCCAATTATTAAAATATCATAGTTGATTTATTGATTACAGAAATTAACGGTAGAAATTAGGGACGATTGGACACTTTGATTTAATAAATTATTCGTATTACGATCGAAGGTATGTTCGATATACAATCTTCATTAAAATTTTAGCATCATTAGGCGTATTAAGTTTCGGACCAGAGATCCGCAAACTTTGGGCGCCTATATGTCGGCCGCGTTCAATGAAGAGCTTATTGCCGTCGTCAAAGTAACGACCAAGGCCGAGAAAGAAAGAAAAAAAAATATATCAAGGGTGAGAGAATATTCCTGGCTCCACACTGGGTGTGCATTCGATCGGTGGCCAAGTCTTCCACCCCTAGACATTTTATCTATGGTCGTCTATATGGGTTTCGGATTAGAGACGCACAAGCCTGTGAGCACAAGGGAACCGCCCCCTCCGGCTCTTCGAATGATTACCCCTATCCAAGGGGTAGACCTCGAAATAAATACGTCTTGCGTCTTCCAGCGAAACCATGGGAGGTCTTTGTGTTTTGTTTGCAGATGCCATTAACATTAAATCTGCCCTCGACGTCTTGTCTTATACCAACTCCAAACAATGTCTTTGAGGTGATTATGTGTGGATTAGTTTCCGATGGGAATAATCCAGAAGAGGGTAAGTGAAATGTTTGAAATTGGAAGTGATGAATTCATGGTATTTAATATAAATCGACTAATAATATCGGAACCTTGGTAAAATAAGGAAAAAATTTATAAAATAGAACGAATTTTCACATGAATGTAAGTCACACCGTGAAAATGACCAGCCGCAAGTTATACTTGTCTTTTATATTTATTGTAGCTCTAAAAGACTTTTTCGCTTAGATTTCATTGCCGGAGGTTCGTTTACTCACAGGTTCGATGAATTCCCCAGGATAAATTCAGGGTCGATTGAAGTAATAATCGAGTGTTAACCCTTCGGAAGTTATCCCATGAGAGTGTTATGGGATGACCAAAATACCTTATAATGATATATTATGATGCCATCATCAGTTATGGAGTGTAAAAAGGAAACGCAGAAGGAAGGATGGATGAAAGAGATTTATTAGATTGATGTTCTAAGATTAGATAATAATAGAGAAAGATCTTAATGGATGAAGTACTGCTAGGTTGAAAAACCATTCAACCATTAATAAACTTTGCGAAGCAATTCGATTTCAATATTATGAGTAAAATACATTTTATACATTTTATACATTTTATACAATTTATACATTTGAATGAATTCCATTCAGAAAAGTTTATACATGAATGTAAAGATTCTTTCGCCTTGATTTGATGATGAAGCTGAAAGGATTGTGTGAAATAGAAGCGTCTTGGGTTCACCTTCAAGTCCCTATTGGCACCGTTGAATCGATTCCTAATATGGCACGTAATCCTTTCTAATCTTGCGGAGATTCGGAGGGATCCTCGTGACCCAGCCATCTATTCCTAATGCTCGGTAATCTCTTGCCTCGGGACAAGATCCTAACCTACTGCAAGTCGCCTACTCGAACCTATAGCTGTATACATAATCGTCGGATTTCACCCCTAAATTTGAACATTTGCCCATTCACCTATCGGTGTCAGTTTGGATCAGCTCTGCTGATCCTCAAGAGTTACCGTTATCTGCATTCTGATCTCTTGATGAGATTAGTCCAGAACACCAAGTTGTGATTCTGAAATCCATTAACATTCGTTGAAATTCTGTGAACTATTTCTAAATTCTCTCCTAACTCCTAATCTTTGAAATCTCTTCAAAGCTCTTTAAATTCCTGAAACTCTCATCTAATTTTATGAATGACAATGAATGTCATTCATTGTTATTTCTTTACGAAATACTTCTGAATCTTCTGAAAAGCAAATTGAAATCCATGACCTCTGAGCCAGATGAAGTTGACAACAATATTTCAAAAAACCACAATCAAATAGAGTAACAAATCACGTCATATTCGCTGTTTTCGACACATCCAATCAATACCCATCATTCAATGTCAATAACTGGTGTTTTTTTTTTTTAAAGAGGGTTCAACAATTTGTGTTTAATTTTAAAATATATAAAACAGTGTTATTTATTTTAATGATTTATGTATATTTGCATGTAATTGAATAAATACATAGTAGATTTCCAGCGTACATTTCCTCTATATTAATGCGATATGTAATTAAAAAGAGTAATTCTCTTAAGAAAACACCCGTAAGATTGTTTTCATCTTTTTATGCATAGAAGGAAACATAATAAACTCATCTTCAGTAAGGGCTGAGGTTAATGAAGCTTGGGGTTGGAAATAATTAAACAACTTTGTTCCTTTCGAAAGTTAACTTCACGTCGATGGAGTACAGCAAGGGGAGTTTAATATCTTATCGCTCTATGCAATTTTTGAAAAGGTATTTTATCATTCACTTAATTTTCAAAATAAGTTAATATATTACATGATGGTATCTCTACAAATTGGAACAATAGCGCGAAGCGAAAGCAGAGTTGTAATAAAAGCGGTTAAAAATATATAAGGGTGAAATACGGCCCAGCATGGCTGTTTCGAGGAGGGAGTGTAAAATTTAATTGGATTAAAGTACTGGAATGTGAAAATGAGAATTGATGTGAATTTACTTTTGTTTTTATGAAGTGCACTCGCTGAAAACAGTTTCAGTATATTTTATATTTAATCTCTGCTACATAATGAAATTATTCCGATTGAAGGCTCAAAAACATTCTTAATAAAGAATTTACGTTAATTTCAGTGTTTTTTTTGCATTTGCACTTCAGTGCAAATATAGAGCTCTGGGTATTGGAAAAGGCATACCAATTAAAAACTCTTTGAGATAAGTTGTCGCCGAGTGTATTATTCCCCAAGGGGAAGAAACGGGACATATAACGACAAGTGCTGAAAAATGTCATATAGAAAGAAGATATTATATATACAATTTCAAGGTGGCAGAGAATTTAATAAGCTGTATTCCAGGTATGAGAGCGCGAGACAAAATGATGAAGCAGTTAAGGTCCATCGAATGATATCATAATTTTCGTGGGTTCAAGCGGTGTGAGGGTTAGATGAGGTAAACCAGCAGAATGAGGTGGACGATATCTCCGACCTTCGCAACATCAGACAGAGATAGCTGTGTCTGGTTGGTCATCCTGGCCAGATTGCTGGACCGCATTGAAGGAAGATTAAACCCATGTAGCTCCTCGCAGAAGTGCATAGCTATATATAGAGTATAGAAGATGCGGGTGTACCAGTTTCGGTATGACTCCACTCACATTGCATACAAGCATATTCATTTGGTTTGTGTGTGTTATACACGTACAGGAGTCGGCCAGACATCAGACTCGTGCATCTCGTTGTAAAATGGGTCCGAGAGAGATATAATACCAGACGCATAGAAAGACGGAATGAAAAGAGGAGGGTTGTAGGTGAGGTTGCTGAAGAGCTCCCGGCTCTACTTCTTCACTCTGCGTGCACTTAGAATCCACACGACTCACCATCACGGGGAACCAGGTATGTTCCCACAACCGACCTCCTCTTTCACCCTCCACATCCACTCGTGATTCCTCAGCACGATGCATTGCGAACTTCAAGTCCCTCGCGGCTAGTGGGTTCTTTGTGTTGTCGGTTGCCCGGGCAACCCTGACTTTGCTCAGTATTAAATATGTAGTTTCGAATTAGTCCAACACAAGGTCCAACCTCTTCCGACACCCGCTTAACGGAAATGCCGACATGCAGAGTGCTGAATACCTTAGAGTTTAATTATTTTTACTCCATTTTTCACAAAAAGTAGTCGTACTTTTCATGACGGAACACATGTTTGTAATTCCGTGGTCATGGAGAAGTTGGTCCAGAGTCCAGAGAAGCTGCGGTGAATTGGAGAAGAAAATAAAAACTTACATCTTGAATCTACATTGTAAATGATTTCAAGCAGCTATATGTGCATAAAAGGATTTCAAAAGATTTTTATGATTTTAAAATGTATGATTTAAAAATGCAGTAAGAAAATCTTTACTCTTAAAATGTAAGTTTCAGATTCATGTATATATATATACTTGGCGTGCGTAAAACCACAGGGTAATTTAACGATTCGTGTCGCCACTGAAAATAACAGGTTGACAACAATATTGCGACAACGGCGTGAGTTAACGTGCACAGGGAAAAGTATGCGCTAATTGACGTTGATTAATATCCAGCGTGGTCGATCTTTGATTTAATTCACTTTAGCCTATAACAACCCCGGATACGGATTTTCAAGAATTAAATGCACGAATAGAATTACGTTGAATATTTCGTTATCAGAGCCTTCGCTAAAGAGGGGTTTATCCGTGATCTGAATATTATACTGCTACAATTTTTCACTCAATGCAAATTATTCGACTCCTTCTATTTCCCTAAAATTAAGGAAACTGGGCAAATTTCCTCGCTGAATTTCAATTTACATAAAAAAGGAAAAATCTTGACAATGGAATTACATTTAAACCTATATTGTTGCTAATTTCAGTGTCTTTTGCCAAATGAATTAATTATGATTTCATAAAGAATCCTCACCATCAAAAGGATATTCGTTTCAATAGAAGTTTAAAAATAAATCTCAGCTAATTTGATAAGGACAAAAGGAAGTTCACGATATGCTCGAAAGTTTTCTGGAATTACTGAGTCTTAATCGCTCGGAATTCTGGATTTTCAATATCCCATTCCATTCTCTTGTGCTGATAAGTAGAGATTCGCTTTTAGTCTTCCACACTTTTATCTTTTCAAATTCCACTTTTCCAATTCCACTTTTGCAGTCGCATTTTTTTCAGATGCATATATAAGAGCTTTCAAAATTTATAGAAATAACATCTCGATTTACCATTTAATATAGAAGAACGAAAGCGCGCTCCACGCGCGCATTTTTCTTCTTTTTAAATATTATATAATTTTTTATATTTTATTTAATCTCTAATCTCTTAAAATCTATGTTAAACTTCGTGAAAATCTTGAAAAATTCCTAGAAACCTTTAATAACTTGTGAAATCGCATAAAATTCGTGAAAATTTATAAACATTTCTAGCAAACTGTGGAAATGTTTCAACTCTCTAAATCTCTTAAAATCATTAATGATTTTATCAAATTCCATGAAATCATTAAAAATATTACGAAATCATTTAAATATCAGAAAAATACAATTCCTTAAAATTTTAGGATAATATTTAAAATTCCTTAAAATCTCATAAAACTCTTACAAAGCTTTTAAAATACCTTAAAATTCGACGAAATATCCTAAAATCTTATAAAATTCTACAAAATCGTTTTAATATCCTAAAAATCTATTGAATTTCTTAAAAGTCATTTAAAAATCATTAAAAATGCACATAAAAACCCTCAAAATCATTAATCTCTTGAAATCCAAATTAAAATTAGTGAAAATCTCTAAAAATTTCTAGCAACCTCTAGAAATGTTTCCATGAAATCCTTAAAAATATTACGAAATCTTTTATAAATTAGATATATTTTTTGAAAACCCTTAAAATTTGACGAAAACCTTCGAAATCTTTGTAAATTCTACAAAATATTTTTAAAATCCTAAAAAGCTTGTGAAATTCCTGAATAAAATTCCCTATACAGTTTTAAATTCCTTATTTAAATCCCACAAAATACATATTTTAAAAGTCATAAAAGTACCTTCAAGTCCGATTGAAATCTGATCAAAGTCGTGAAAAACTCTAAAAATTCCCAGAAACTTTTTGAAATTCTTTAAAATTCTACGATAACATTTAAAATCCCATTATCTCCCATGAAATCTTTAAAAATTCCATAAAATTCCCTTAAAATTCCTAGATTTTCAATGTACCTATTTTGAGTTTAGACTCGTGACAAAATAATTATTAACGAAACCAAATTCAAAATTTCAATTTCAATTCACGCAGATATTTCGACTTCGACTCAATCATCTTTTTAGAATAGATTAAAGTCTAATGAATACTTTCGCGATCAAGGAAATCGTGAAATTTTCAATATTTACATGTTTAATTAACGACTGCATTTTTCAGATGCTCTAGACACATATATTATATACTGCCTATATATATGTATTTGTACCTGTACTGTATTTTGGTGTAAATAATTCGTACCAAAAGAAAAGAATCGGGAATGGAAACCTATCACTGTCGGGTAAATGCCCAGGGGCATTTGGACGATTTCCATAAAACAGTATGCTCCTCTCTTCGTCATTCTATTTCCTCCCCTGATGCTCTCGTTCACCAAATGAGAACCAAAGTAGTTTCAATTTATTAGTCATTTGCAAATTAACTTGTCTCACTACCAGTTATTTCAGATAATCATAATTTTGATCGAGCGGAATATTCGATATGATATTTTATTCAAAAAGTATCACTTTAGACCGGATGTGTATTATCTTGAATTAAAGCAACGATCTCATGAAACTTGTGTGAAGTTATTCAGAAAATGGAAATATGGTTTTAAATCGCATGAATCCATTTTAAATATTCGTATAGAATAGTTCAATAACTTTTCGGTTTAAAGCCCCAGAATAAGAAGCAAATTTCAAATTCAAACCGTTTGAATTAATGCAATTTCATTAATATACAGCAAACTTTCTTTTTTTTAAATAAAATTAAAAAAATTCTTTCCTTGAAAACAATACCATTTAAATTTACAATAAAACATTTGACCATTTTCTATCTTTGAAGTTTCTGGTGTAAAGTCTGGACTTAGTTTCCCACTATCTATAGCTCTTATTTTCTCATATATCTTCTTATGTCGGAGACATGGTTTGCAATAAAGTCGAAGTCCACCTTTACATCCTCCGGGCAACTTCCCACCCCACTTGGCAAGCACGTTGGATTACGAGAGATTTGTGTACGTAAGGAGTGCGAATAAAACAGAGGCATTTGAGGAAGATGGGCCAGAAAAAGTATCGCAGACGCAAACTTTATTTTCAAATAGTGTCCAACCACTGCCAATTTTATATTGCAGCAGGAGAAAATGAAATGCAGTGGAAGGAAGGAGAAACTATTTGGCACAATGAAAATGTGGAGAAAGTTTTTACCAGTTAATTGAGTGAAAATTTAACGGGATAAAAACTGTACGTAGGGGAAAATTGTATATAGAGAATAGACATATAGTCAATAATTCAAAAGGTATCTGATTTATAATTCCATTAAAACTTGGAGATTCCGATCTCTCTGTTTGAGTTTTTTGTAATTTTTTTGTTGAAGTTCCTTCAAATTATAAATTATTATTCTTCTGCATAAAAGTACAAAAAATTGTTGGTACTTCTATATATTTCTTTCAAGAAGAGAAATCGTTTCCGCCTTTCTTCATGCAAATTTCATTCATCTTTTTAGAGTGCGAAGCTTATAAATTCCATCCCATTAGAATAAGGCATTAGAGACTTTGATGCCTCGTGCAATTAAATAACTATGTCGCTGCAGGAACGGATTCATGTGGGGGTTTCCGGGGCGTCGATTTGGGACTACCCTGTGAAAGCTGATCCCCTTGATCGATGAGCCTTCCATCCTCGAGGGGATTCAGCTAGTCGACTAAGTTATTTAACGTCAGATTGAACTTCTGAACGTTGAAAATGCTCTATAATATTCTAGAAGGTTTAGCCAGCACTTTTTCCAATTTCTCATCTTTCATGGAAAGTACTTATATTTCATAAGCTAGTCTTGATCCCCTTGAAAAATCCCTACGAAATATAGTCAATAAATAAAATTTCCCACTTATGGAAAATTAAGGATACATTTTTATATTTTTTATTTATTATTGATCATCATTTTCACCAAAATTTGAATTAGATTTTTTGGATCTCGTTTCCCGCACTGGAAACTCTGAATCGCACTTAAATTTGTTCAGAGAGCAAAATTGCTCCCTCTACATATGGGATTCGATTCCCTATGGGGAGATTCCAGCCGTCGGCATTGTTATTTAACGTGAGATTGAACTCGCGGGCGGCAACTATACGCGCCAAGTGCAGCAATCCCCTCAAAATTTCGAAGCTCGCTTTCCCTTTCTACTTTCTCCCTTTATTGTACCAGTACTGTATAAACAATAGAATATCCCTTGGTCTAAATTGTAAAAAAAGTAAATAATGAATCTATTAATTATTGATTGTTATTCATTATTATTAAGATTAAAAAATGAATAAAAAAGGAGAAGAAATATCAGATAATAGATTAATAAAATAAACTACTATATCTTTCTGTAGATTGATAACATTTTTAAAAAGAATGTTTAAATTCTTGCCACAAGAAAGACTTTCTTGCCAGGACGAGGATTTTCGGTGTCTTTAAAGCAGAATTCCCGACTCCAGATCGAACGACTTTTCGGTTCAAGAAGGAAGGAATAGCAAGAGGCGGTATTTGTTTAAGGATTGAATTTATACCTTCAACCCGATAGAGAAGAAAGTGATCCTCTTACTCCGTGTGCCAATCCCATCGATTATGCGCATAAACTTACGGCAATACTGTGTGTTCTATTTTCATATATACCTACGTATGTTTTGTTGACACTTTATTCAAATCCAGATGCTTATCTACGAGGAAAATCTTTGAATGATAAAAGATGGAGAAAGAGCGAATATCCGGAATGTTATGCAAAGTAGAGGAAATCGGTACTTATGACACTTTTTATGTCACTCTAAAACTTTACAAGCCAATATAAACAGCTATAATCTGAATTTTAATATTAAATTCCTTTCAAAATTCAACAATAGGTCGATAAATTATCTCGGATTTATTATTTCGCTGTATTATATGTTATAATATTCAAATAATAAAGGTCACAGACCTTTTGTGAAAAGTTACGTCCGTGTCTGACCACAGTGTTCCGTTTCTACTTGAGAAACTACTCAGACTCTCAGACAGTCCCGAGAAGTTTTTCAAGTGGAAAAAGAAAATTACAGCAGAGAGTGACCTTTATTAGGTTTCAATTTCCAGGCTCTTATATTTACTTCAGACAATTCTTGAATTTTGATTTTCATTGATAAATTAAAGGTGAAAGTATTGGATTTTGTAAAAATCGAGTAACAAACTGCCCTAAATTTTTAAGTATGGATACTAGTGTGATAAATAAAAATCAGGAGTTGACAGCTTCGAAATATCTTTGAAAACAATATCCTAAAAAATTTAAATACGATGATTTTATATTAGATATATCCGTAGAAAAAAGAAAAGATCTATAGTGTGAAACGAGGCATTAAGATTGCTAGTGGTAGACGATCCTATTAGAGAATAGGATCATAAAATCATAAAATCGGCCCCCGTAAAACCTGCTACAACGATGTCACTAATACCATTTCACGAGGTTGCGCACCAGCCACATAAATGTGTAGTAAATCTCGTTTCGCGGCTCGTGGCACCCGTATGTACATTGTACGTACTATACACCGCCAGATTCTCTAACCGATTGCCATAAGCCATCAAGAGTGAAAAAGGAGAATAATGTAACATTTTTACACCCTAAATACTCTATTCATAAAAAAAATTCATTCATATTCTTTTCCAAATACAAAATGTGAATTATTGACTCAAATTAAGAATATGATAAAATCTTTAAACCAGCTTAAAGATTTGACTTTAAAGTCCAATTAAAAAATGTTGAGCTAATTCGTATAATCTTGAAAACTCAACATAAGGATTCAGTAGGATTTGTAGGAACACCGATCTTTTTCCACTAAATTTATTTCAAATCCAGAAAATTAAGCTCTCTCATTCCGGCCGTTTAATTTTCATTTCGACGATTCTTTTTTTGAATTCTAATGGGGGCTTGATGGAATTGGACGGTCTATCCCCCGAGCTCGCGTGCACGCATTAATAGCCCGTTATCGTTGAGTAATATAATCTATAGGAGGCTGCAATAGCGCATCACGTTCCACTATCAGCCGGCAATGCCATCCCCGTAATTATATGAAATAAACTAGACTCTTGCTCCGCACAGCTTTCACAGGGCCCCTAATAGGAAGTGATGATTTGTGGGCGAACGTAATGCATTTTCTTGTTTTATGACTGCGGCGGCCCTACCAAGCCGTTTTCATTTACGTTGAGTGTATTATTTCATTCGTGGTTTTCGAAACTCAGAGACCTCAAAGCTCGGGGAGGGGAATATCTACTCAGTTTGTAATTAAGAGGTCCAAAAAAGTATATTTCTGCTCTTAATGAGAAACCATTCCTGGAAATTGTTTTTGAATTATTAAGTCTTTTCTATTCTATGTTTCTAGATAATTATAAGTTTCATCGAGGACTCGGCTTTTATGTTAGGAATTTTTCTTTTTAGGAATCTCATTTCCTATATTTGATTATTACTGTTTTATTATTTATATTATTTATTATTTATTATTTATTATTTATTATTTATTATTTATTATTATTAATTATATATTTAAAGACCTGAAAGTCTTTAAGTAGAGTTTTCAAATTGCACCTAATGAGGGGTAATTTGAGGTTTGTCCTATCAACCAGGAACACTATAAGAGTTTGTTGCCTGAATGGGAAATAGGATACCTAATTACTGACCAAAAGGCTAGTTCAAATGTCGATCGATTTGATTAATAAAGCCATTCGATCACTGCAATTATGCTGGAGGCTAACTAGACACACGAGCGCCCAAATATCGAACATCCACCAACCATGTAAACGTCCGAGGACCCCGTGTAGACGCCCTTCATACACTATGTAATTTCAAAGGAATTGAGTATATTTGTCTCAAGTAACAAGGCGTAATGTAGGTTATTGACATGATCGTTAATTAACATTTCCTTGTTGCGGACCATTTAAGTAAAAAAAGATCCAAAGGAATTTCTATAGGCATTTTAAGAGATTTCAACAGATTTCAAGAGATTTATTATAGTGGATATCGAAAAAAATAAACGATTTTGAATATCGACAAAGACATGCAAGCAATGTAGAATGTGGATTTATTTTTGGCGACACTATTGGTACACAGGATCATTGTTATGCGAGGAGTTCGGCAAATCCATTATTCAGGTGGTCTTGCAAGCTATCTGAGTCTGAACCTCCATTGTAATTCCTTGGTAACTGATTTACATATCAATGAACGCCACGTTCGACCACTCGTTGCCAGCATTTCTAAAATTGTATTTTGATCGGCTGTGCTTTCACTTTTTTTGCCATTTTATGGAAAAATAGTCCATGTTACTGTAAAACTTTCACAGCGAGTGAAATCTGTAGATGATGAATCAAAAACATATCTTTTAGCATAACTTTTGCTCATTCTATGGATAATTTTCATTTTGAAAAAACATCTTGTCACAAGATTCAATTATATTCAATTTATAGAAATCAAATTCGTGTTTAAATGAGTAAACGCTTTGAACCTTGCAATTATTTCTCGATTTCGCAATATTCATCGGAATAATTAATTATGTGAGCCCCTGGGGACCAAATCCAGAAATAATACAAAGTGATGTGCGTTTTCAATCGACTTGAATAAATTATAATTCAAATTATTAAAATGCTTCGAGAACTGTAAAATATTCGATATGATTTGCATTGTAAATTAATGTACGTACTGTACGTATGTCACATACACTGCTTTAAAACTCTATTTCCAGAATATTGAAGAATATTTATTTTATTCATTCGAATTTTAAAGCTGGGTGATATTATCTGAAAATCCGGCTGTCAAGGATGTAATCCTACAAGAAAGGATATTTCGAAGCGTGTCAATTTCGAGAGGAAAATCTTAAAGCGATAAGACGAAATGCGGCTTATTTTCTAAAGCCAAGGGAGGATAAGAATCACACCGTCACGAAAAATAGGCTTTTTGGGGAAAACTCAGTTGAGAAGTGCCTCCATCACACTTTCCTTCTTAATGCTTCAATAGAAGTCAGATAAGTTCGACAATCTCGTGTTTAAAACGTGATTTCTATATAAGAGGGCGCTATTCTGAAAAAAAGATTTATTTTCCAGTTATTCATATATCAGTATTTAAATATTCCTCTAATTAAATTACTCCCGTGAAAATAAAATAGCTTTTGAATAGGAGTAAATATACAACGAGAAGAATGATTCGTTAAGAATAAAGAAGACGTATCTAAAATATCGTGCTTGAAGAGATCGTGTATTAATAACATGGTCCCGACAGCGTTCCTTGCTGGCAATGATTCGGTGGTGCAATTAACCCAGATACCGCATTTACAAGCAGTTCTGGTATTCAGAATACGAGATACCGACCAACAAATTCCCAACATTAGGAGAGCGGACTCTTTTTGCGAATGAATTTGCACGCAAAATCGCGTCTCGCGAAGTGTACCTCTATACCTCCAGGGTGCGAAGCACGCGAGGAAATTACTCCCGGAAATAATCGGAACCCATTTCCGGTCTTGTCAACGCCACGAGACGCGTACAAAGTAATTAGTCTGATTTCGCCTTCTGCATACACTCTCTCTCTCTCCTCTTTCTCTCTCATTCCTTTTAAAATAAATCTCTTTTTTACAAATGTCGCTTCTTTTTCTCTTCCACACGTCCACCTTTTCTTTTCTTTTTCCACTTCTCATCTCTTTCTATTTTATTTTATATATATATATATAAAAGATTTCCCATGATTTTATTCTTTCCTATTTCTCTCTCTTTCATTTGGTCTCTTTTTCTCCGCGTGCAGTTCCGCGCGAAACTCCTCCACTACCCGTTTTTCTCATTATCTTGCTTTGTTACCCTCTCATTTTGCACGTAGCAGGTCTTTGAAGTTTATTCAGATTCACCGAACCGTTTTGCACCAGTGTGCACCACCTGGTATCATCGTGTGGGTGCACATACACCGTTCTTCCGGAAGGAAGGAAATTCTAAAGGAATCCCGAGCACTCTTGGATTCTTCTTTGCACAAAGGATTTCACTGCTACACTCTCATTCGACTTCTGAACTTCGACTTAGATTAACAATTTCAAGAAACTCCTATCCCCATTTTCACTGGGAAAAGAAGGAACAAATTTAAGATTCTGTCCGCCGTATATGTAATTGTAACGCGAGAATTCAAATTATCTTTATACACGAGAACGCTCCACGGAATTTTGACTCATTTTCAAATTATGGATGATTACTTTTATTGTAATTCACTCTGACATTCAACTCAATTGACATTTTTAACTTTTACTGGATTTCGAAGGATTATATACTATTTTTCTAGGGGTTTTTAGGATTTTAAGGGGGATTTTCAGTTTTCGAATAGAAGTTACAGGCTTACAAGGCATTAAACCCTAGGGTTTATATTACTGTTTATATTATTATATTACTGTTTTCCCACTTTCTAAAATTGAATCAGTCAAAGTCCACTGATTTTCAGTGACTCTTTTCTCACGATTTTAATCAGTGAAAATTCACTGAGAATCAGTCAAAAGTTACTGAATTTTTCAGTAATCGTCACTTAACTACTAAAAATTTCAGTGACTTTTCACTGATTTCCAGTAGATTATTCAATAATTAAAATCGTGAGAAAAGAGTCAGTGAAAATCAGTGGAATTTGACTGGTAATCAGTCAATTTTTTTTTTTTTCACTGATTCAAGTTTAGAGAGCAGGAATTTTTAGGATTTTAAGGGTTTATATTACTGTTTATATTATTATATATTATTACTGTATTATATTATTATATTACTGTTTTTCCCGGGATTTTTAGGATTTTAAGGGGGATTTTCAGTTTTCGAATAGAAGTTACAGGCTTACAAGGCATTAAACCCTAGGGTTTATATTACTGTTTATATTATTATATTACTGTATTATTATATATTATTATATTACTGTTTTCCCACTCTCTAAAATTGAATCAGTCAAATTCCACTGATTTTCAGTGACTCTTTTCTCACGATTTTAATCAGTGAAAATTCACTGAGAATCAGTCAAAAGTTACTGAATTTTTCAGTAATCGTCACTAAACTACTAAAAATTTCAGTGAATTTTCACTGATTTCCAGTAGATTATTCAATAATTAAAATCGTGAGAAAAGAGTCAGTGAAAATCAGTGGAATTTGACTGGTAATCAGTTAAATTTCACTGATTCAATTTTAGAGAGCAGGGATTTTTAGGATTTTAAGGGGGATTTTCAGTTTTCGAATAGAATTTACAGGCTTACAAGGCATTAAACCCTAGGATTTAATATCTGCTACACTGAGAAACTCTGTGTTAAAAAAATTACTAATATCGATAGCAAGTGGGGTCAAAATCCCAAAATTGAGACATTTTAATACATAAAATAATAAATTTTACTATTTAAATAGGAAAAATTACTATTGAAATAGTAAAATTAATTATTTTCTGTATTAAAATGTCTCAATTTTGGGATTTTGACCCCACTTGTTATCGATATTAGTAATTTTTCTAACATAGAGTTTCTCACTGTATAAATATTCACATTTGCATTTTCCACAAGTGTTAAAATAATCATTATCCATAGTAAATAAAAATATGGACTCAGCATAAAAATCAACCTTTCTGAAAAAAATTACTGTAATTTCTGAGAATTTAAAAAGGTTTCCCCCCTAAAAACATGACAAAGAAACATGGTTCCTTCCACAACACGAATAATATAACAAAAAGCGTCAAATTGCACATAATGTTAAATTATTTCGCTAAGAGATGATCCCAGTCACAAAAGACTATTAACAATATCGCGAATTTCAGTCACTGGAGACTGGAGGATGTCGAGGCGCTTGAAACTTGTCTGGAACAATGACGAGCGAAATAATTACACGCGAACGAAATAGCCTTAAGCCCTAGGATGTGTATGTTGCATTTACAGGACATCCCTGCATGCCTAGATGCACGTAACGCGGTTCTAGATTCTGGGTTGGGTGTCATGAACGGGAATGCTCGCAAGGTGCGGGATTTACTTAACGGGTGAGTGTTAAGCTGTCAGAATAATCCGCGGCCTGGAGTAATAATGGACTCAAGTGCAAATTTACTTCCGTGGCATATGTATATAACACACTCGTCAACGTAAATAATGCACGCTTACTAACACTTCTTGCTACTCAGAGAACTCACCCTGCACTTCTGGGACATTATCCTTAACAAACGACATACACAGTTTGCATGTGAAATGTCCATTGTGGTCGCTAAAAATCCACCGGTTAATCCCAACAGCTCCCGATTATCTCAAGCACTCAAACTGACATTTTTGGTTTCCAGAACTTATTTTACTTTACAGAAAACTGACAAAAGTTATAAATATAAATATCTTATCTTAAAAAAGTGTTGTCACGATATATCTCGAAAATCTCGAAGAAAAATACATTGTTGTTGCAAATCTGGTTGGTTTTTGCATGACTTGAAGTTGGAAGAAGAAAAACATACTAATGGTGCAAAAAAATGTCAGGAAAACTTTCGAAATACATTGAAATTCATTAAAATTTCTTGAAACTCCCAAAAACCTATTGAAATTCATTAAAAATCCACAAAAACTATTAAAATCATAAACGTCTTAAAATCCAATTTAGAACTCGTAAAAACTCTTCAAAACTTAATGCACATGAAATTTTTACGTATTTTTACGTATTTTGAGGAATTTTAAAGAATTTTGAAAAGTTTTAAAAATTTTTAAAGATTTTTATATATATTTTAAGGGATTTTAAAGTTTTTCGTTACATTGTAAAGGATTTTTAGAAACTTGGAAGAAATTTTAAGGAATTATAAATATTTTCGTGGAATTTTAAAGGGTTTTAAAAGTCTTGTAAGAATTTTCAGTAATTTTGTTTCTATGAATTTAAAGAGATTACAAGAGATATGTATAATGTTTAAAAGATTTAGTGGAATTTAGAAAAAATTTAAAAACCTTGTAAGAATTAAAAAAAATGTTGATTTTTAAAAGTAATTTTAAGGATTTTAAGAGGATCTGTTAAAATATCCTTAAATTCCTTGAAATTCTAGAACCTCATTTAAAATTCCTAAAAATCCCTTAAAATTCATACAAACCTTTGGAAATCCTTTAAAATTTCACGAAAATTTAGAAAAATGTAAAATTTTTTAGAAGTCGCTTAAATTCGTTGAAATCTTTGAAAAATTTTCGTAACCTCTTAAAATTCCTCAAAATTTTAAAACATTTGGAATTCCTTAAAATTTAAAGGGATTACAAGAGATATGTATAATATTTAAAAGATTTAGTGCAATTATAAAGAATTTTAAAAATCTTGTAAGAATTAAAAAAATTTTGAGTTTTAAAAGTAATTTTAAAGGATTTTAAGAAAATTGAAAGCAATTTTAAGGAATTATAAATATTTTCGTGGAATTTCAAAGGATTTTAAAAGTCTTGTAAGAATTTTCAGTAATTTAAAAAGATTTTAAGAGGTTTCTATGAATTTAAAGGGATTACAATAGATATGTATAATATTTAAAAGATTTAGTTGAATTTTAAAAGGACTTCATGAAATTTTAAGAGATTTTTAAAGAAGTTTAGAGAATTCAAAAAATTGTAAGGAATTTTAAAGCTCCTCGTGGAATTTTAAAGGATTTCACAAATTTTTAAAGATTTTCTACATTTGATTTTTTAATGACGTGAATTTGTAAAAAAATAAATAAATTGTTAATCTGCTAGTAAATGTAAAATATAATTATAGCCAAAATATTTATATATGAGTGAAAATCTAAAAAGAAAGGAAGGATCTTAAAAAAATGTACTCTGAGAAAACTTTCTCTAATAAAAAGCATCATAAGCAGCTTAAAATCTTTGTTCTTGTGTTTAGAGTAGTCTGTAAAAAAAAGAAGTGGGATTTCGAGTGTCGGATCGCTAGAGGGTAAAAACGTTATCAGAAGCTTTTTCCCGTGGGACTCAAAGTACCCAAGAGTCTGCAGATGTTTACTGAAAGCCCAAGCCCAACTGGCGACGAACCCGACTACGCCTTGCAGTAAATGAATTAAATTTGCCCCACCCTTAGTGTCTGTATAAACTATGGATCGGTTCGTTTTCGCTCCTGAATCCAGCAATCACACGGAGTCTACAAAATAGAATAATATACATGAGGATTCTATGGTGTTTGCCAGGGACTCAAACAAACAAGAGAGGTTTGTGGTCCCACGCAACCCAACTGGGAAAGTTATCTTCCATACGCGTGTCCCGTATTCATCCCCGCCAACAAATAAATTTATTGCCTGTCACTAGGACACGTGTGCCACTTAGCCACCCATCAGTTTATTACTTTCGATTATTATTAATGGGTTCTGGTCATGATTTTTCCGGCTTTTCCTTTAATTAATCCACAATAGGTACTTATCGGTATACACTATGTTATAACTAAACTATGTTACAGAGAAAAAACAAGGACTGAAAGTCTTTACAGCTGAAATCAGTTTTTAGGCTGAATTTCAGTCTTAAGTCAGTTTTTAGTCTTGTTTTAAGACTAAGAAATCTAAAAACAAGACTTAAAACTGACTTAAGACTGAAATTCAGCCTAAAAACTGATTTCAGCTGTAAACACTTTCAGTCCCTGTTTTTTCTGTGTAGCTAAAAAAGATTCTTACTTATTAGGAGCTTTATTTTAAATGATTGAATACACAAAATGTTAGAGCAAATAAATAGACAATTTATTTTAAAAAATATGATTGAATTTATACACATTTACAGATTTCAATATTTCTAAGAAAAAACATGTTTACTCCTCGAAGTCGAGTTAAAAATGATTTTGAAAATCATTAAATCCACCACGTTGCGGCCTAGCTGCGCGATTAGGATTGTGAAATGCTGGAACACGATTAGGCTGATACCTGTGAGATATTTGTTCTTCTTGAATATAATTTGGTGGAAGTTCTACCTCTATATTACGAAATCCCGGAAGTCGCTCCAATCGAGGACTATTCGGACTGATGGGCCTGTTCAGATTATTATGCCTGTTAACACTGTTCGGAGCTACATTTTGACCATTTGGTAAATGATTACGATTTACAGGACCACCGGTCCTACGATTCTGTGAAGGTGGTATCGCATCTGGATCTTCTTCCTGTTTACTTAATTCTGTAAGAAAAGCAATAAAAAAATAATTAATAAATCAGTGATATTAAAATTTGAGATATATTTAATGACATTTAATTTTTAGTTATTATACACATACCAATAGAATTGAATAAAACCGCAAGGATGAAGAAGAAAGTCACAAAAACGATCTTCATTTTGTGGAGGTAAAGAACACTTTTCGATGTGGATATAAAATTTCTTGACTGATAAACTTCTAGCTTTAAAAAGAGAGACGTGTATTTATATACCAGCACGTGGTAAAAACTGGGCGATGACTAACAACTTTTTAAACAATAATAAAACCATATAAAAAAATCGTCAGTGTAAGTGAAGTTATTATCTTTTGTACCTACATTATGTCAGATAACGAAATTTTCATGTCGACGTTTCTATTCTAAAGATATAATATATCTTTATGTCTTGTCTTTCGGAAATAGGATAAAATATGAAACTGCTTATCAAAGTACTTGTTTTGAAATTGTATTTGGTTTTATACATGATTTAATATATTGCACGTTAATTTTACAACTTCCTTAATGAAATTACAGTTGCCAGTTTCATCATTTTTGTAATCGTAAAAATACAATGTTATGAAACTGGGCGACGACTATACATAATTTTTAAAGCATAATAAAACTATATAGACAATCCATCATTGCTATTAAAATTACGATTTTTCGTACCTGACGTATTAAAACAGATGACGAAATTTAAATTATGTTTCTAAATCGAATATAATTTTTATAATCTTTATTACATTTCATATTACAGAAATACAATGAAGTAAGAAATTGCTTTTCAAAATACAAGATTCAAAATTGTATTTACTTTTCTAAATTGATTAACACATTTTACGTGGATTTTACGACTTTCTTTATAAATGTACAGTTGCCAATTTCACAATTTTTGTATACATAAGTCTTTTGAGTGGATTTTGATCCCCAGAACCACATAAATATTTGGACAAGACTTCATCACTCATGTGGAAAAATTTTTACTTATAAAAAAAAGTATTTAAAAAAATCACTCTTAGCATTTATAATTTTTTAGATATCGTAGCAATTTCACATTAATTACTTTACCAATCTTCATATAAAACGCAACCATGAATCGAGATATTTAAAATATTATTCCCATGTCTTTTTCAAGATTAAATAAAATATTCGACTAATATAATAAGCTTTATGCAGATAAATAGAAAAAAAACTCTCTTGTCGAGTTCTGCAGTAATTGTAATTTTTCATCAGAGAAGAAATTAAATTTCTCCTTAAACAACTATATTGTTTGAAGCTGGAATTTTTCTATTTAAGTAATTAATTTTTTCTCCTTTTTAAAAAAATCATAAAATGCATTGCGTCTGATGTAAATTTTTTGTCGCGAGATTGAAATCGTTTGCTTTTGATAAGTCTTTTTTTACAGGAAAAGGGACAATTGAAAAAAAAAGGAAAATATATCCAGATTCCAGAGAGGAATGAAATTCATGAAATAAAGGTGATTAAAGTTAACACATTCATCTCTTACTGCTGTGTAGAGCACAAAATCCAATTACATCTTGACATTCTGGGGTGAAATAATATTCATGCCTGGGAAAGACATATATTCATAGATGACGTTTTTTATCAACTTCGGGCATGGCCCACTGGAAATTTCTCAAGATTCTTTTGTTCTTCAAGAATGATTCGTTGAAATTTAATATTAGATTCCAATTAATGTGCATACTTAGTTATCCAGACCAATAATAACATTCTCTTACTTCTTTTCAAAATTCTTTAAAATTCTTTCAAGTCTTTTAAAATCTGCTGAAACTTCTTGTAATCTTAACAAATGCCATAAATTTCTTTATAATTCCTCGCAATCTTTAAAACCTTAGTAAAATTCCCATTCCTGTCATTGATAAGAAATAATGTGTCCGAAATAAACAATATTCATCAGCATTTTAAAATGCCAGATTTCTCATGCATAATTTCGGATAAAATCTCTCGGGAGACATATTGTAGGGAGCAAGCAGAGAAAACAAGGCAGTTTTTTGAATAACGTAAAATCTTCTAAGAAATTCAGGACCATTTCTCTGTATTTCAGAGGTGTTTATTTTTCAGTGTCTTCCAGAATTATTTTTGCAAAAGACTATGGTGCAATCTCATTTCAAAAAGTCGGTGGAACTTATTTCAGAAATCAAGATACGTCGTAATTTTTTATTCTATGGCCCTCGGACTCATTTCGGTTGTAGTTCTTGCCATTATGTGCCTTGAGATTCTCATCCCTTTTTCCGTCAACTGTAGTACCTAACCTCCGACTTTCAGTGCCTCCCCCCTCCCCCACCCCCCTCTTCTTCATCCCTGCTTTGAGTTTCTTCGCTTCCACGCCAAAAGAGAAGTTTTCCGGCGGTGTGGGCGATCTTTTGGGTTAATCAGGCACCGCCGTGCTAGACGTCTCGAGTTCAGCTTGAGAACGGCAAGGGATGAGAGGCTGAGGGGGTGAAAAAG
The DNA here is from genome assembly GCA_900474325.1 of Synergus umbraculus. Lineage (NCBI taxonomy): Eukaryota > Metazoa > Arthropoda > Insecta > Hymenoptera > Cynipidae > Synergus > Synergus umbraculus. The sequence goes on from UCOK01019793.1 coordinate 42,006, forward strand.
AGGCCATGTTAGGAGGAGAGGAAAAAGCACGGGATGAACAAGGGTGAAAAGGAATGGCTTGCGAAAAGTAAGGGGAAAGAGGATGATACATAGGTCACGTAGTCAACTAGCGAGATTCAGGAGGTTGAAGCCTATATAGAAAGTGGAAAATAAAAGCCATCTCGACCAACTAAATAAAGCCCATGAAACTGTATTACTCAATCGAATTAGTCATTTCTTCTTTTACTTTTTCTAGATCACGCTCGTTTGTTCTGTGCGTCAAGCGATAATTCCATTTGTGCCATGATCCAATTTGTAGAGAAATCCATATTTTCCAGTTCAAAGCTTTTTGGTTCTTTACACAATTCACTTAATAAATGTAATTAAACTAGCAGACCAACACTAAAGATTATTTACAACAATAAAGATTATTTATTTAATTTCTTACAACTTCAAGTCTTTAAAAAATAAATGAAAGCTTGTTGATTCAAATTTATAAAATTATAAAAAATTTATGAAATTCTTTAAAATTCAACGAGGAACTTTAAAATTCATCTAAATTTTTTTAATTCATACAAGGTTTTTAAAATTCTTTATAATTCCACTAAATCTTCTAAACATTATACATATCTCTTGTAATTCCTTTAAATTTTAAGGAATTTTAAGACATTTTAATAGATTTATCAAAATTGTGAGGGATTTTATGGAATTTGATGACTGTCAAGTGAATTTTACGAAATTCAAAAGATTTTAAGAATTTTAAAACATATTTCGTGAATTTTAAAGGAATTCATGAAATTAAAAAATTTTTTTTATATTTTAAGATATTTTAAGGAATTCTAAATGTTTTAAAATTTTGAGGGATTTTAAGAGGTTTCTATGAATTTAAAAATATTTCAACAAATTTAAGCGATTTCTAAAATTTTCTACATTTTTCTAAATTTTCGTGAAATTTTAAAGGATTTCAAAAGGCTTGTATGAATTTTAAAGGGGTTTTTAGGAATTTTAAATGAGGTTCTGGAATTTCGAGGAATTTAAGGATGTTTTAACAGATCCTCTTAAAATCCTTTAAAATTCCATGAAAAGCTTTTAAATCCTTTAAAATTACTTTTAAAAATCAAAATTTTTTTAAATTCTTAGAAGCTTTTTTAAATTTTTTAAAATTCCACTAAATCTTTTAAATATTATACATATCTATTGTAATCCCTTTAAATTCATAGAAACCTCTTAAAATCTTTTTAAATTACTGAAAATTCTTACAAGACTTTTAAAATCCTTTGAAATTCCACGAAAATATTTATAATTCCTTAAAATTGCTTTCAATTTTCTTAAAATCCTTTAAAATTACTTTTAAAAATAAAAATTTCTTAAATTCTTACAAGGTTTTTAAAATTCTTTATAATTCCACTAAATCTTTTAAATATTATACATATCTCTTGTAATCCCTTTAAATTTTAAGGAATTCCAAATGTTTTAAAATTTTGAGGGATTCTAAGAGGTTTCTAAAAATTTTTAAAGATTTCAACGAATTTAAGCGATTTCTAAAAAATTTTACATTTTTCTAATTTTTCTTGAAATTTTAAAGCATTTCAAAAGGTTTGTATGAATGTTAAGGGATTTTTAGGAATTTTAAATGAGGTTCTAGAATTTCAAGGAATTTAAGGATATTTTAACAGATCCTCTTAAAATCCTTTAAAATTACTTTTAAAAATCAACATTTTTTTTAATTCTTACAAGGTTTTTAAAATTTTTCTAAATTCCACTAAATCTTTTAAATATTATAAATATCTCTTGTAATCCCTTTAAATTCATAGAAACAAAATTACTGAAAATTCTTACAAGACTTTTAAAATCCTTTAAAATTCCACGAAAATATTTATAATTCCTTAAAATTTCTTCCAAGTTTCTTAAAATCCTTTACAATGTAACGAAAAACTTTAAAATCCCTTAAAATATATATAAAAATCTTTTAAAATTTTTCAAAACTTTTCAAAATTCTTTAAAATTCCTCAAAATACGTAAAAATACGTAAAAATTTCATGTGCATTAAGTTCTGAAGAGTTTTTTACGAGTTTTAAATTGGATTTCAAGACGTTTACGATTTTAATAGTTTTTGTGGATTTTTAATGAATTTCAATAGGTTTTTGGGAGTTTTAAGAAATTTTAATGAATTTTAATGTATTTCGAAGGTTTTCCTGACATTTTTTTGCACCATTAGTTTGCTTTCTTCAGTCGTATAATACCAAAGTATTAAAATAGTTAGAGTTTTTACAAAATGATTTCCTGAAATACACCAGGAAAGGTTTATAAACTTACAAATTCTTTGAAATCTCTTGAAATCATAAAATTCAAGAATAGGTTTTCTGATTGAATCTTCCTGAAGCGGACAACCTTTGAAAAAACTTTAAAGCATGTATGTAACTTGTCCAGGACGCATGTCCTCCTTAGATTAGAGGGTAGAGTCAATTTTAAGCCATCACTCGTCCATTGGTGCCAGGATCAGGACGTTCTCGAAGGGTGGTGACCTTTGATGGATCGCCGTGCGCCTATGCGCTTCCCAGCAGTCGTTTATTTATATATATTTTTTTTCAATGGCTAACCAACCTCGCGTGTGATTCGTTTTTCGCTTCGGGACATTTGCACCCTCCTCCCACACAAATAACGGCCCATCGTACAATGACGTATAACGTGCCAAAGAAGGGTCGCAGCGCGATGCGTTAATCGTGCTCCGACGATTTTGTTATTTACCAAGTCCTCGTTTTTTCATCTCCCCTCATATCAGCAGAAACTCGATTTCTTCCGCGTTGACGATTGATAAACTCTCTGTAAGTGTACGATGTGAGAAACAAATGGCCGGCGGGTCGAAGGGTGCAATTTGCCGGAGGATGGGACACATTCATATATATAGAACAAAAAAAATGTGGGCATTCTCGCACTCTTGGTTATTTATGACGAGAACTCCTTCCTCGACCCGAAATTGACAGTCGATATTCCACGACCACTTTAGCACATAATGGTCCAACGAGAAAATGGGATCATTGCTGTTTTTCCATGGTTTTTCCAGATGGGCGGTTCTCAAGATTCATTATTCGACATTGAAGATGTCCAAGGTTAAAACTTTCTGAGAAGATGTTTTTCGTAATTCTCGATTTCTTCGGGACGCTTGAATATGCCCCAAATTCTATTTTTCATAAAATTGAATTTACCTAAACTCATTTCACCTAATCATAATGTGCTATAATTTTTATGTTTCCTAATTTCAATTTTACATAATTTTTATTATTCCTAATTATTATTTTCCATAATTTTTATTTTTCCTAAAAACTATTTGCCCTAATCTCTAAGTTACATAAATTCCATTCTTCATAACGGATGTCCGGTCAAATTTCAGGTCGTTGTTTCCCATCCATGTCTAGTTAAAATGGATACTTCTTTTCTTAAATGGAAATGGCGCGAAATTTAAATAGGGTGATTATTATTATTTGCTTACAGAAGAATTAAACAAATGAAATTGTACAAATATTAATATATTGTGCAATTAGTTAATATTTGCACAATTCCATTTGTATGTTCTTTTGTCCGCAAATAATAATAATCACTCTATTTAAATTTCGCGCCATTTCCATTTAAGAAAAGAAGTATTCATTTTAACTAGACATGGATGGGAAACAACGACCTGAAATTTGACCGGACATCCGTTATGAAGAATGGAATTTATGTTACTTGGAGATTATGGCAAACAGCGATTAGGAAAATTAAAAATTATGAAAATTGAACATTATGAATAATAAAAATTATGTAAAATTGAAATTAGGAAACATAAAAATTATAGCACATTATGATTAGGTGAAATAAGTTTATGTAAATTAAATTTTATGAAAAATAGAATTTGGGGTATATTCATGCGCCCCAAAAGTTTAGGGCTTTTATTTCATTGATCGAAAGATTTAGAGATAAACTTGAAGGTTTACATAGAGATCTACTGCTAAAACCCTAATTAAAGTAAAGGACTCATTAACTGAAACGCCCTTCGGTAAATCCTGGATCTGGAAAGATCGACGTCCATTAAGGCAGATGGTACATGCATCCGCTCATAAAAAAGCAAACCGGTGGACTTTTACCACGAGGAAAATAAAACGGGCTCTGCTTTCGGTAATAAAAACACGATGAAAAAGAGTAGACTGTCAATTTACTGGACCCAGTGCTCATCGGGAAGCTAGCACTTCTGCCGGTCTGTTATTGTCGGTATTTGCACTGCAACGTGCTTGACGGGCGTGGAGCATGTAGGCACTTTAATTAATTAACCTACCCTCGAGTGGGGAAAACGCGTAATCTCCACTCGGGGCCTGTGAAACGCGAGCAGTCTGAATAAAAAAAAAAAGCACCAAAAATGAGAAAAAAAAACTTGCTCATCTCACTAGTGTCAAAGCTGGTCCTGTATATAGAATCTACAATAATATACTGTTGGATATAACTGATATTAATTTACCGCTGGTGAAAATTGGCATTTTTATCAAGCCGAGGGATGATTTATTTCGGGTTTTACGAGCTACTAAAAATAAGCTTGAATGCTTTCAGGTAATTAAGATAAGAATCTTAATGTTCATATTAAATAAGGCACTATTATTCACTTTTACATGGCTTCATATTTTACATGCTCAAATGCATGTCGAGTTTCTTATCATGTCATATTAATATTCTTAATAAATCCTAAGATTACAGGTTTTTGTATTGTTGTAAATTATCCAGTGAGTTATTTTTCATTCGTTTTAATTCCATTTGCAAGATTTAGGAAAAAGATATTTAATTTCATTGCGTCCAACTCTGATTCCTCTGCAGAATTTTCTAAAACAATTTCACTCAATGCTTTTGATGGATATATTTTAAGATAAATTAAATGTTCTGCATCCTTAATTAAATAGAAAGATGATCAAACGGGTGTAATTAGTTCCGATGCTATTTTACTCGAATAGATGGTCGATCGTTAATGAAGGAGCAACTTTAAATGAGTTTTTAATGTAAACATATAATCTATATATTTTGCTTACTTAAATTTTCCTTCGAATCTATTCCGAATATTTTTTGATAGTCTGGTGACAAAAATTTGGGGGTTGTCTTCCATTCATCATTTTTATTAGATTATTAAAAGCAGATAAACATCCATTACCGTTCACCACGTGACTGATCATTCACAGGAAAAATCTTCGTTCTCAGTTCGTAGATAAATTATATTACTATAGAAAACGCAAGGATCCATCATTGTCGCGTCTTTTGAAAAAGTTTTAACGGCCGACCGACTTTACATCACAAAGGATTCTTAAGTGTCGAGTAGTTACTGTACACTTCAGATAACATCGATCATCTTCGTTTAGAAGGTGCGAAGTGTAAAATGAATTTAGATGTCTCGAGAGGATGAAAATTTAATAGGGTATTACTAGAATAACCAGGGTAACCAGGTTCCAAGCAATGAATTTCATTTAATGCCTCGCCGGGGTACATACGTGAACTCGTAAAACATTCCTACATGCGAGCTGAGTAAATTGCTCTATTTACTTTACCGATTGCAAACACTTTCGCTCTGGTGGTTTCACCATAAAAGAGAAAATTGAACCGGAAAGGCGAGTATAAATACAAATCCCGATCTTTAAATGTGTTTATTAGGACGAAGAAAAACTTATCCAAGCACCCTTTCCCACCTCTTTTCTCAAAACTCTCTCTCTCTCTTCCATCAAACGTTTACCACTCGACCTGCGCTATTTTCATCCATTTTTTACATCTGGCTGCCAAATAGCTCTCAATTTACAAGAAAGATCCATTAATTAAAACAGATTATTACCATTTGCTTCCCTCTGCTCATGTCAATCTTCCTGCTCATTAACTTTGACACAAAACTTAATTTGAAACCACTCATTCCGAAAATAAACCCCTAAAGAAGCATAAGGCATTGATCACGTCAGCTGTTGGAGTCATTATCTTATCTCTTCACAAACCGATCTTGAATTCGACATATCGAGAAGACACGCGCCATTGTAAATATTATCTCTGTGAACACGAGAGAATTCTCGAAATGAAGGGAGCAAATAATAAAGACGCAAGAGTCTCCCTTTGGAAAAGTCGCAGTTGGTCTCTCGATCTTCAAAGGGTGGCCTCAAACTTTGAGAAGCGAATGACAGGGAGATATACGAAAAGGAGGAAGGGTGGCTGGAAGAAGGTCGGTGCAAAGAACAGAAGATAAACTCTGAATTTGGCGTTATCGGCTGTCGCGAACCTACCCTTAACTGACATTAACAGCAGCCAGAAAGACAGTGTCGAGGGGTTCGCAAAGGGTGAGAAACCGCGAGGTGCAAGTGCCAATCGATAGGGTCGAGACGAAATGCATCATGGTCATCGACCTTTCCCAGCATCTGTTGCCACTTGAACGGCTCGCCACGATAACTCACGACATTTGACTCCCATTAAATTTGGCGCGACCCGGAAGTCGTAACTGTCGACTTGCCGATGAAGGTCGGCAAACTAAGGTGGAGTTCGTATGAACTTATAATATCTATATCATGTGCGAAACCACGTCGAACGGTATTTGAATACCAAAATCACCATCGAGGGAGCGAACACGTTCCTTCAAATTTATCGTTTGCAGACGGAATTGAAAGATCGGAGGATTTAGGGATCATTTTCATCAATTGGCGATTATCAAATTGAATGTAAACTTGAAGTTTCAGTATTATAAAACATACAGGAAGTTCCTATCTTAAAAAAGTGTTGTCACGATATATCTCACATACATTGTTGTTGCAAACCTGATTGGTTTTTGAATGACTTGAAGTTGAAAGAAAAAAAACAAATTAATGGTGCAAAAAAATGTCAGGAAAACCTTCAAAATACGTTAAAATTTCTTAAAAATCCACAAAAACGATTAAAATCATTTTTTTTTGTGGAATTTTAGGGAATTTTGAAAAGTTTTGAAAAATTTTTAAAGATTTTAAGAGGTTTCTATGAATTTAAAGGGATTACAATAGATATATGTATAATATTTAAAAGATTTAGTGCAATTTTAAAGAATTTTAAAAAGCTTGTAAGATTTTTAAAAAATTTTGATTTTTAAAAGTAATTTTAAAGGATTTAAAAGCTTTTCATGGAATTTTAAAAGATTTTAAGAGGATCTGTTAAAATATCCTAAATTCTTTGAATTTCTAGAACCTCATTTAAAATTCCTAAAAATCCCTTAAAATTCATACAAACCTTTTGAAATCCTTTAAAATTTCACGAAAATTTAGAAAAATGTAAAATTTTTTAGAAATCGCTTAAATTCGTTGAAATCTTTGAAAAATTTTCGAAACCTCTAAAAATCCTCAAAATTTTAAAACATTTGGAATTCCTTAAAATTTAAAGGGATTACAAGAGATATGTATAATATTTAAAAGATTTAGTGGAATTATAACAAATTTTAAAAACTTTGTAAGAATTTAAAAAATTTTGATTTTTAAAAGTAATTTTAAAGGATTTTAAGAATTTTTTAGGAATTTTAAAGTTTTTCATTCTGTTATAAAGGATTTTAAGAAAATCGGAAGAAATTTGAAGGAATTATAAATATTTTCGTGGAATATCGAAGGATTTTAAAAGTCTTGTAAGAGTTTTCAGTAATTTAAAAAGATTTTAAGAGGTTTCTATGAATTTAAAGGGATTACAATAGATATGTATAATATTTAAAAGATTTAGTGGAATTTTAAAGAATTTTAAAAAGCTTCTAAGAATTGTAAGTGATTACAAGAGATTTGTATAATATTTAAAAGATTTATTTGAATTTTAAAAGCACTTCATGAAATTTTAAGAGATTTTTGTGGAATTTTAGGCAATTTTGAAAAGTTTTGTAAAGTTTGAAAAGATTTTTATATATTTTAAGGGATTTTAAAGTTTCTCGTTACATGATAAAGGATTTTGAGAAACTATTTTAAGGAATTATAAATATTTTCGTGGAATTTAAAAAATTTTAAGAGGTTTCTATGAATTTAAAGGGATTACAATATATATGTATAATATTTAAAAGATTTAGTGGAATTTTAAAGAATTTTAAAAAGCTTCTAAGAATTAAAAAAATTTTTGATTTTTAAAAGTAATTTTTTTAGGATTTAAAAGCTGTTCATGGAATTTTAAAGGATTTTAAGAGGATCTGTTAAAACATCCTTAAATTCCTCGAAATTCCAGAATCTCATTTAAAATTCCTAAAAAAACCCTTAAAATTCATACAAACCTTTTGAAATCCCTTAAAATTTCATGAAAAATTAGAAAAATTAAATTCGTCGTAATCTTTTAAAATTCTTAGAAATCTATTAAAATTCCTCAAAATTTTAAAACATTTGGAATTCCTTAAAATTTGAAGGGATTACAATAGATATGTATAATATTTAAAAGATTTAGTGGAATTTTAAAGAATTTTAAAAAGCTTCTAAGAATTGTAAGTGATTACAAGAGATTTGTATAATATTTAAAAGATTTATTTGAATTTTAAAAGCACTTCATGAAATTTTAAGAGATTTTTATGGAAGTTTAGGGAATTCAACAAATTTTAAGGAATTCTAAAGTTCCTCGTGGAATTTTAAAGGATTTCACAAATTTTTTAAGATTTTCTACATTTCATTTTTTAATGACGTGAATTTGTAAGAAATTAAATAAATAATCCTGCGCGTAGCGCACGCGTTGGTCTGCTGGTAAATTTAAATTTTAAGAACATAAATTTGGTAAAACCAATACCAATAATTAATTTCAAATTTGAAGTGGGAAATTCATGTTAATATGGGAAATGAGATGAGATGAGATGAGATGCAGTTGTAGATGAAACTAACGAGCCTTCCGTCTGGGGGTTTTCACAATATTTGTTTTTAAAACTCTTGAGATTCTTTAACGAGTTCAGGTTGACTTACGACCTGTGATGAAAGTTGGAAAGAGACGAGTACGAAGTTTTAAAAAGAGAAATGATGTAAAATACTCAGAAATGTTGAAGATCTTTTTTTTCACTCAAACTGTATGGCTTAACCGAATTTCAATTTATTACAAATCTTCAGTTTTTTCTCATATTTCCTTGATGTTGCTTCATCAAAGAGAAATCTTTGAATCATACATCTTTCATCTCAGACACACATCATACAAAAAGAAGGGTAATGACAGATTGAATTAGTCTATTGTGACATTTGAGTATAACAATCTAGCCAGAGAATTCAGCCCATATAATCCACCAGTAAATCACGTTTATTAACGCTGCGAGTTTCGTCTCATGTAATAGCTGACGTTTAGGCTATTAATATTCATTGGATTGATTCGATGATAAAGGAAAATTCACCGATTTTATCACACGACTATTAGAGTTTCCAGGAACACTATCTAGGTCTTCTTATAATTAAGACAACATTGAAATTATGTATTCAAGCAACGTTTTATGATTTAAAAGTTAAAGTTATATAAGAGATTTTTTCCAAAGCAAACAAATTATAAAAGTTGAAGCTCTAACTGAAACTTAAAAGTTTATTTTCCCTCAGATAAAGCGACCATTAAGGTGGTAAGTGGGTGTAAAATTTCTCGACATCATCGTGACAACTGAAGGCTGCTGCGATAAGGAAACTCGTGAGAAGTATTTCTACTTCTTTTTCCACTTAGGCGTCGATCATCACACAATATAAGGCTGAGCTCAAACACGAAAAAGCAAAATGGTTGTATATGTACATATATATACTGAATATGTGAGCTGATGTTTTCATATGCATGAGGCAAAGAGGCAAAGCCACATGTAGACCGTACATACACCTTAGCGTAATTTGCACCTACGCCACATGAGCAACCTGCACTTATTCTCGGTAAGATACAGTCGTGCCCCCTATTTATCCGGCAATCGTGCGATAGCGTGAAACGCTGCCACGTCGAACAGCCGAGCAATAAGCCACGCATTATACGGTTTATGTGGTATGGGCCCTTGTTTCTGTCGCAATGGGCCACTCTGCAAACCCAGAATTGGGTGCACATGCACGACCTCGTGAGTACTTTGGCACTCTGGAATTAATTTTCAACCTCTCGAGCCTCTTGACGGGGTGCCGTTCATCAAAATGCATCTAACGCACGCCTCCATATTTGTGTAATTGTGAAAACTGATACAATGGAGAAAAATGATGTTCCAAGTGCTCGGAAAATCCAAATAACCGATATATTGCCCCTTTCTGCATTTTTCATGATGATTAATGAAATTTGTACCTACTCTTAAACTGGTGCAAAAAGCAGTCTTGACGTCAGCTTTTTTTATGTAGGACTTCATTGAATTCTTGATGAGGTGACATCGTCCAGCGAAAGCAAGAATAAAAAGCTAAATGTACTGAATAGTAGAGGAACAACATCACTTCTTATTCATGATATTGAAATTTTAAATAGCACCATTAAAAACCTACAGATACTAGATGATTATGTTTGAGAAGCATTAGTTTTGTAAATAAAACTAGATATTATGATTTATTATCTTGTAGAACTGAAATAAATTTACAATTAAATCGTTACGAGTGAGTATCGAAAGATGAAGGCAGCCAATTTACTTTTTCCTGCTCTAATTGAGTTTCTTTTATGTTGAGATAAATAAACAATATAACAACGAAACAACGAAACGATCCATAATTTTTATTTTTCCTAAAATCTATTTGCCCTAATTTTTATTATTCATAATTTTCATTTCTCATAATTTTTATTTTTCCTAAAAACTATTTGCCCTAATCTCTAAGTTACATAAAGTCCATTCTTCATAACGGATGTCCGGTCAAATTTCAGGTCGTTGTTTCCCATCCATGTCTAGTTAAAATGAATACTTCTTTTCTTAAATGGAAATGGCGCGAAATTTAAATAGAGTGATTATTATTATTTGCGGACAAAAGAACATACAAATGAAATTGTACAAATATTAATATATTGTGCAATTAGTTAATATTTGTACAATTCCATTTGTATGTTCTTTTGTCCGCAAATAATAATAATCACTCTATTTAAATTTCGCGCCATTTCCATTTAAGAAAAGAAGTATTCATTTTAACTAGACATGGATAGGAAACAACGACCTGAAATTTGACCGGACATCCGTTATGAAGAATGGAATTTATGTTACTTGGAGATTATGGCAAACAGCGATTAGGAAAATTAAAAATTATGAAAATTGAACATTATGAATAATAAAAATTATGTAAAATGAACATTATGAATAATAAATTTTATGAGAAATGAATATTAGGAAAAATAAAAATTATGGAAAATAATAATTAGGAATAATAAAAATTATGTAAAATTGAAATTAGGAAACTTAAAAATTATAGCACATTATGATTAGGTGAAATAAGTTTATGTAAATTAAATTTTATGAAAAATAGAATTTGGGGCATATTCATGCGCCCCAAAAGTTTAGGGCTTTTATTTCATTGATCGAAAGATTTAGAGATAAACTTGAAATAAACTTATTCATGATATTGAAATTTTAAATAGCACCACCAAAAACCTACAGATACTAGATGATTATGTTTGAGAAGCATTAGTTTTGTAAATAAAACTAGATATTATGATTTATTATCTTGTAGAACTGAAATAAATTTACAATTAAATCGTTACGAGTGAGTATCGAAAGATGAAGGCAGCCAATTTACTTTTTCCTGCTCTAATTGAGTTTCTTTTATGTTGAAATAAATAAACAATATAACAACGAAACGATCTCTGTTTTTCAGTAAAAAAGAACTCAGTAAATAACGCTTTGTTAAAAGAGTACTCGGTCTAGAAAGAGAATCTCCAATGCCCAGCTAGATATTTCAAAAAGATATCTCTCAGTGGATTTAAATAGGAAGTTATAATTCCGATTGCTCTGGGCCGACTCGACTCTTTGACGTCTGGAACTGAAAGGGACAAAATCTAGTACTTCGAGACGCAAGCTTTGAAACTCTAGTTTCATTCACAATGAGGACTGTAATAATTTCAACGAGAGTTAGATTGCAACAAAAGATCGCTGATTAAGGCGAAAATATGTGCCAGTAATTAGAAACTCTTCATTTAAAGTTAATAACTTCATAGTCAAGTTAATAATTGGTTCTATCTATTAGAAAATTAAATTCAGGCTAATTTCTAGTATAGAAAAATAACTTATTACTTCTGATATTGATGTAGAAGTAGCAGAACATTCTAACGGTTTTTTTTTTTTTTCAACTATGAAGTGTTTGAAAGAGGACACGAGACAAGTTGGAGTGCGACGTTTCTCTTGGACGATATTTTTCTACAGCTTTTTCCAATGATGTTCTTCGCAGATGGTGGTTCCACAGATGCGATGACTCGTTTCCAGCTTCCACGAGGCGGAAAGATAAAGCGAGTCGTGATATGCAGCACGCGCAGATTCTATACGTTCCGAGCTCACCTCACTACGTTATTCCTGACTCGGGAGTCGGGACTTCGATGGTTTATAACCGTTTATAACGTAAAGCTCGAATCCTCTGAACGACTTTCAAAGTTACGATTCGCTTACTCTGCAGAGAGAAGAGGGAAAAAGGAGCAATGGATGAGAGTTTTCCGATCGTCGATGGACGATGTAATGACCCGATGACACGCGGTAAAGTAATCGGCGATTTTTTTTATTTCCCTCTTTAATTATCGGATTCCAATCGAATAGGCCATCTGGCAGTTACGGAATTACATTTCAAGAAGCTCTAGGAGACTTTCAATACTTCCATTACAGCCTAGCGGTTTACACTAATTCATTTTATCCATTTTATCTCTTGAATCTCTCCCTTGATTCTCTCCGGAATTTGTGTCCGAACCAAACAGTTTCATTCCGATCTAATCCGAAGGATGTTTTTAATCCTTTTTAATCCTTTTTAATGTGTCTCAACTCCAAATTCAATCCGAATGAATCCGAAGCTTACCTTTTAATCATTTTTAATCCGTGGCCTCTAATCCGAAATCTATCCAAATACACTTTTTAATCCGGACCTCCAATCCAAATTAATACCAACACACTTTTTAATCCATACGTCTAATCCGATTGAATCCGAAACTAAACCGATCTCACATTTCAATCCGAACGGTCAATCCGAATTAATTCGAGCCTCATCAAAAAAGATTTTTTAATCCTATTTAATTCTTTCCAAACCGTCAGTTTTTACAAAGTTGAATCCGAATGAATCCGATTCTAATCCGAACAAAGTTTCAATCCTTTTCAATACGATTTCCAGTCCGAATGAATCCGAGAAAATTCCGAAATACTTTCAATCCGTAACCAACGAAAATTTCAGTCTGAATTAATCCGATATTCAATCCGTTATCCCAATCCGAATCAATCCGAACGAATTTTAATCTTTTTCTATCCGTAGTTCTAAACAGAAGTTACCTAACAATCCTTTTCAATCCGTGTCCTCAATCCTAATTAATCCGAAATCAATCTGAACTACTTTCAATCCTTTCTAATCCGGAGCTTTAATCAGAATGAATCCGAAACCAATCCGAACTTATTTTCTATCCTTTCCAATCCGAATGAATCCGAAAAAGTTGTGACTAATCACTTAAAAATAAAATTTATATCTAAAAAAATGTAAGTGCAAATATGTCACTGAACAGCAACCTTCACTTTAGATTGGAATCCTTGCTTCGATCTCGGATTAGATCGGTTTCATTCGGATTAAAATTCTTCCTTTAACCTCGGATTCAGTCGGATAGAAATCGAGGATAGACCTCGGATTAGGTCGGATTAGAGTCCTCTTTTTCATTTCGGATGCTTCGAATACAAATTCCGGAATGAAATTGATTCAAAAAGATACATTTTTTTCTATCCAAACCTTCCGCCAGGTCTTTTATCATATTCAGAAATTCCCATTCTTGGAAAAACAAAAACTAGAAGAACCGCTATTTTAATTACTGCAGTTACAGGAGAGTCGGCTTAAAGTTTTGCCAAGCAAGTGATTTTTTTTCTGTAGACTTTCTTACGGCTTTCCGCAACTCGAGCTGAGTTCTTGATCAGATATAAGTTCATTATTGTACTTGGCAGTCAACGAGCGCTCTAAACTCGGCACTACGTGTGAGCACATTGTATACGAGGTCCCATTACGACGTTTTGTTTGTAATCAGTAAGATCACTGCGAGTTCAAGACTTGAAGATTGTCAGAAACGTTTACGTGTCAACATGCAATTGCAGGGTTTGTGACGTGCCGTTCGAGGAACGAGGCAAACTACACCGATAGAAGTCTATCAAGAATTTAAGTATCTTATAGAATTGTACTTTTCCACCTCTAAGAATCTCCACAACATTGATCGGTACTCAGGAATTTCTGATTTTTTTATCACCTTTCTGGGGAATCATGTTTTATATTTCTCAATGTCGCTGTAATTTCTTCCATAGAAAATTTCTCACCCACTTTTTGATGGTGCCCTAATTCTAATCTGCTTTATGGAAGTTGAGAGTAAAGCGTGTACAATGTAACAAATGAAGTCACCCCGAGCGAGAGAATAACCTGTTTGACGAACCTGTGCGAGCAATAAAAATGAAAATAAATGCAGCACTTGGCGGTGGGAGTAAAAAAATATGCACTATGTATTATACAGCAAACCCTCAAAGGCACAATGGAGCTCCTATCATTTTTCATCTCACTCGACGTGGCACGCTCCGCGGTCACATCTGGCAAAGTCTACGGGGGGTCAATTGAAATTGTGATATCAGGGGTTGACACCCCGACTTCCAACCCCCTTGGCAAGGACTCCCACATCCTCGACTTCTCTCCTAATGTGTAATTTCGTTCCTGGAAGACTTGAAGTAATTTCTTAAGGTCGACGATAAATGTGTGCGTGCCGAATATCATTACAACTTGTAATATTACAAAACGCCTTCCGTGAAACATATTTCTCGAATCACAAAATTAGATGGAAAATGATTTCTCAGCGAAAAACAAAAGTATAAATTATAATCATATAATATTTCAAATCGGTGTCAGAGTTTTTTTTGCAAATTACCCTTATTGGTACTGGTACTCTCTAAATCTGAATCAGTGAAATTTTACTGATTCATTCTGTACAAAGGGATAATGTGGACCGATGCGTGAGATTTAAATAATACTAAAAGCACACTGATATTATGAAATCCAAATTAAAATTCCAACGTGAATAAAAATTATTTAAAAACACGAAATTAGTCCTATTATTAAAAATTAAACATTTTCTGCAGCAATATCGATATGTGCTATAGAAAATTTTCAATTTTTTATGGTATTCGCGTTCAAAATTTCCACAATTACTGAATTTACAGATTGAAATTGAAATTTAATTTCCAAAAATAATAAGTGTACTTTATTATGAAATTTATAAATGTTATATCGGTTCACTAATTAAATTAGTAAAAACTTACTGATAATCAGTGGACTAATTACTGAATTGATCAGTGAAAAGTCTCAAATCACTGATTCAAATTTAGAGAATAGTTTTTAATGAGAATCGATGGTTCTGCAAGTTTAATTAGTATTGACATGGCATCCATTTTTCTCAGTGTAATTATTCCCGAACCCATTTTCTCCAGAGAAGAATACTTTTAGAACCTTTTCTTTATTCTCATAAATTTCCTTATCTTTTCCCATAATATATAAAAGTAGGTGCATGTTCGGAGAAAATGAATCCGGGATAAAACGCATTCGAAAGACAATTCGTCGACGCTCGGGAGGCCAACAGGAAATGAAACCTCGTACCCAGAGTAAACTCAATTCCGACTATTCGCCCGTGGAATCGAGAACCCGGATTTGGAAAGCCTCAGTTCTGTTGTAAACTCCAGGAGCATTGACCGTAGGGAGTACCGGGACCGGAAGTTTCGCGAGATGTTGCCTCCGGTGCTGATGTTGCGCCATAGCAGCCGTTGGAGGAGCAAATTACCTGACTTCACTCTTTCCTTTTCTCCTCAGGTCCTTAGAATAATAATCGAGCCACGTCAGGCGGTATACGTGCATCTAACGCATCTAGCTTGTCTTCTTTTTTTATTCGACAGGGATTCCTCAAGGAGCTATACGGGGAGGACTCGCTCCCTTGGGAATCGTACGTGCTTACGAGCAACTGATAACCCGAATGGTTTCATCCTTCGAGAATACTTAACAATTTTTTTAAGGTCATTTTAGCATTTTTCGAGTTCAGGATTTTAGATACAAGATTCAATTTTTTATTTATCCGACCCTTGATAGAATATTCGTAAAAAACGTCTTAAAATTCTTTAGAATTCCAGGTCATCCTTTAAAATCCCTTGAAGTTTCATGAACCCCCTTAGAATTTTTTAATAAACTCGAAATTAAATTTCTTAACATTTTTCCTAGCTGCTTACACTCAGAAAAAAGTTTGTTTGAATCAAACAAACGTATCATTCTCTCTAAATCTGAATTAGTGGAAAGTGAGTCACTAATTTACTTTAGTGAAATTTTTTACTAATTATTAGTTGTATTTCACTCTTTCAATTTGCAGTTTTCAACTTTTCACTAAAGTTTTAGTTAAAAATAACTAACAATTAGTAGAATTTTACACTAAAGTAAATTAGTGACTCACTTTTTACTAATTCAGATTTAGAGAGTTGATATAGGGTCAAAGAAAGAATTTGTTTGATTCAAAGAAATTTTCTTTGATTCAAAAAAATTGATTTCATCATATTAAAGAAAATTTCTTTGAATCAAACAAACTTTTTTCTGAGTGTAGTTTTTCAAAAAAAAAAAGCAGTGGGTGAAGCAAGAGAAGAGGCGTTGCTAAAATTCCCCTGTAATAAATAAGAGTAATGAAGCAGAGAAAGGGTTGCGATGAAAAATACTGGAGCAGGAAAGTAGTCACGTATGTCTCGATTTCAATTTTAATTCAGACTCCCCGCGGATGCAAAGTGTACCTTAAAACAGATACATCCCCCTGGACAATGAGCAATGCTTAGCGCCACTTGGCACGAGCTAAGCCGGTTGAGCATCGGCTGAAGTGTCGAGATATATGCACTGCAACGGAAATGAAGGTGAGGGACGCGTGCGCACATTTAATCTGCATACCGGCTAGATAGAAAGTAATTTCGTTTGGTCTCACGGTGAATTAATAACGAGCCATTCCCCAAGGACGTGAGTCACAACCCATGAGCCATGATGAAAATCTAAAGCATCTCCCTTTCACCCCCTTTTTCTCTCTTGAAACTGATGCACCCCTCGCTAACTCACCCTCTCTCTCTCCTTTTCTCACTTGAATCCAGCATCCTTCTTTCGTTATTTTCACTCTCCCAACTCTCCTTGGATTTCTCTCTCTCAGTTCCGTTTTAGTTTTCTGTCATTCTCGGTCACTTTATGTCTCCTGCTGAACGAATATGTGACTCTGAACGACTGGACAAACAGACAACGCGGCCCTAAAGGAACTCTCAGGGCAGAGATGTGTTGCCTCTAACGTATTTGCATTCAATTTCATCGGAAGGGTCTCTCGAACGCGAAATAGAGTTTTCTCGGGGATGAAAACGAACATT
Organism: Synergus umbraculus; assembly: GCA_900474325.1. Taxonomy (NCBI): domain Eukaryota; kingdom Metazoa; phylum Arthropoda; class Insecta; order Hymenoptera; family Cynipidae; genus Synergus; species Synergus umbraculus. The sequence goes on from UCOK01019793.1 coordinate 59,479, forward strand.
AGTGCTGCCCACTCGAAGCCCCAGTGACTAAAACCTTTGCATTTCCACTCAGCTTTGACATCCGGATGTAGGGCAGGAATATTTCAGGAAATGATGACTGAGACTTTTTGCAAAGGACTTACATTTATTGATTAAAATATATGGTTTTTACAATCAAACTGTAATTGTTAATGCATTATTATTAAAAATACTTTGGGCCGATTCCATTTTAATCGAAAATCAAGGATTTAATCAAGGATTAAAATTTAATCACAGTTTGTCGAATCGGCCCTTAATTTTACATATAAAAGAGGTAGATTATAGATATTAATTACAGTATATTAATTATTATACTATACACTCTAAAAACAATCTATTGACGGTTAAACGATTCCTTTTACCGTGAAAGGATTTTCTATTCAAAATTGGTATGAGAAGAAATCCTTTCATGGTAAAAGGTCAAAGGATTTCTTTTTATAGTCAAAAGAAATCATTTATTGATAAAATTATTTTTGTTTTGCACTTAGCAGCTGAGTTTTTTAACAGTGAAACGATTCTTTTGACAGATAAAAGAAATCTGCTTAATTTCAAAGGATGCATTTTGAAAGGAACGTAATTTCACTGTTAATAGAATTTTTTTTAGAGTGTAGAAAAAACGTGCGGATTAATCATAATTAGAGCCGTGGTCGTGTATATCTGATCAGTTTTTTCAAGGTACTTTTAAAAATCCGGTAGTCTTCGCCGCTTTTCTTCACGCAACCTTTCATACTCTTCAATACGGCTTACGTATTCGAAAATTTCTTCTACAGATACATCTGCTGTATGCTGCACATGTTCTAGCTCCAATTTAAGCCTAGTTGATAGTGACTCTTCCATAAGGAAAAACTTATCGTAGTTTCTGATATCTTGCAAAATGGATTCTTTCCAACAATCCCATTTTGCAGCTTCCGTCAGATTATTGTTTACTTGCCAAGACTCTGTTGTTTCTGATTCTAGGAATTCGTATATAGAAGAATCAAGGTCTGAGTCATAAGAGTCATCTGATTCTGATATATCTGCTTCATAGTCTTCATCATCCAGTTCTATCATCTACAAATAAAAAGTATGAAAAACACAATTATTAAATTGAGTACATAAATATATGTTTTCGATGTAATATAGAATTTGGAATATTCACCTCTCCTTTGAAAATCTCGTCGTCCAAGTTGTCGGTGAATAACAGCGATAGCATCACACCCATCTTGAGCTACTGCTTCTTTCTTCAATGCGTAAAGAATACCTTTCTATAAACAAAAAATGGTTAAATTAATATGGTGTTAATAAATTCATAAAAAATGAAATATTCCAAGGAATTTTATTGGCATATCACCTTTTTACCTGAGGCAATTGTAGTAAATACCTTTTGGCTTTAATGAAACTCAAGACAACTTTCAGGTAGCTACGTGGTATATAATTCAGCATTTAAGAGGGTAACTCTTAATTATATTTCTGATGGTTGAGTTGAGTCATAAATCCCTTACAATACAATTTATAATCTTTCCCATTTTCCATTGCTTTTCTTTAGTGTATATAAGGAAACTAAAATCGGGGTGGAGAACGTGTCATTCACAGCTACCTTTTCAGGAGAGGTTACTATTATATTGGAAATCCGTTTCCTTGCTCATTAAGAGTCGTAAATTTACAGAATAAGGTGCAAAATGCGGATGACTCATGGTTCACTGACCTTGTGACTGCCTAACACTTTTTTTTCATGTTAGAAATTACAATTTTACTAAAATGTACATATAAACAAACTAATTTTTTGGCTTGTTATAACTATAACAAATATTTGCCTTGTTAACACAATTTTGACAAAACAAGATACGCTTTTTGCCATTGTCGAAAAAAATGTTGTTTCATTTTTTTCAATTTTTGTTTTGTTTCAATTTATTAAAATATTGATTCATTCAATTTTATAAGAACAGTTGCAACTGTTCTTTTTTTTTTAATTTTCCTAAATTTTTTTACACAAAAAGAAAGAAAAATTGTATATTTGCCCATAATTTAAACAAATTTGTTAATGAAATAGAATAAATCAATATCATTATCACTATCAATAACATCGGGAAACTTTTCGTGTTGTATAATATAGGATTTTAGTTTCCTTGTATATTAATTAACTTATTACGCTTTAAAACGTTCCAAAAACGTCTAATTTTTAAAAGACGTTCTAAAAACATTTTTGGAGTATCGTACATTTTACAAGGACTGAAAGTGTTTACAGCTTAAATCAGTTTTTAGGATGAATTTCAGTTTTAAGTCAGTGTTTAGTCTTGTTTGAAGACTAAGAAGTCTTGTTTTTAGATTTCTTAGTCTTAAAACAAGACTAAAAACTGACTTAAGCTTAAATTCAGCCTAAAAACTGATTTCAGCTGTAAACACTTTCAGTCCTTTTTTTTTCTGTGTAGAAACATTTTCTAGCTATCAGACCTTTTTGGGAAGTTCTATATAAAAACGTTTATCAATTTTGTGCCTACTGGGATGCCTAATTTACAGAAAAATGGATGGATTCAAAAGCAAGACAAAAATTGTACATATCTACATTTCCTCAACAAATAAAACAATAATCATTGTAAATAATATATTTTTTGAATCTTACGTATTTGTCACGGTGAGGAGACTGCAACTGTCTCCGTTATTGCTGAATATTTCACACGATATTTCACTTCTAAGAGAAACTAGAACTTTTTTTCCAAAAACTGATTTCAATTTCTGCTGCGACACTCTTCTAGTCACGACGAAAGCTCAACTCCTTGTGAAATGAAGATTTTGGGTCTCTGGGTCCGTAATGAGTAAATGAAGAGGTGGGAATTTTCAGATTCAGGAACAGACTGACCAGGGGTTTACATGACATAGCTCAAGGAGGGTGAACTGCAATTTCCTATTGGTGAGTACTTATTACACAAGAAAATTTCCAGACAGATCGCAGGTATAAACTAGTCTAGACTATAGGTTTTACCCAAGAACAGTCGTCGAAAATTCAACTGTAATTTTCCATTAGTCTATTTTCAATGGTCCACTCCTTACTTCCCAGCTATCAAAATGTTCTCATTCAAAACCGAATTGATATACATATAATAACTTTCATCTTTATAACTTTCATACATATAATAAATTTCCATAAAATGAGAATCTTCCTTCTTTCAACAACAAACTTGTATACATTGTCTATAATTTTTTTCTGAAAAATCCCTGACACAGATAGGACAGTCGATACCCTGCTGGAAGTAAAAAGATAGAAAGAGATAGAAATTTAGGGATAGAACTTTTCTATCTCTTTGAAGTAGCTGATTTGCATCCCAAAACGCTATCTCTTTCTATATCTCAGTCTATCTCTACGCAGAAAAAATGTTAATTTCTTTCTATCCCTAAATCTATTTTCCTATGCCAGAAATTTGTACCCTTGCTATCCCTACGGTTATCTCTCCCTGACTAACTTGTTAATTTTAATATTTTAAATACGTATATTAATTATCTAAATACAACATTTTATACATAAATATTATTATACTCCTTGTCAGTCGTCATAATAACTATATAATCTTTTTCTTTTAATCTCCTCATTTCTAACCCTTGCACAATGCAGAGAAACAATTTTGTTTATCAGATTATATAGAAATTTATCTTTAAAATAAACCTAAGAAATTATTTTAAATATTCATTATTTAAAAAATTATCGATATTTTCATATGGCTATGGTCACGCCTTCCATATGCCCTCAAATAATTGCAAATAATAAATAGTTTTTTTAAATTAAATATTTGAACCGAAATTAAATAGACAAAGATTTGTTTGGATAGAAAAAAGTTAAGCTGAGATTGATAAGAATACATTGAAAGAAGAACTAGGTTGTAGTGATGCATATCGATCGAGCCGATCGAGATTTTAACGAACACGAGAAAGATGATCGTTTATTTTTAACCAAAAATCGATTGGATCGTCTCGTAGAAACGAGCATCACGTTAAATCGATGTGAATAAAGTTTCGAACGTTCAAATGAACGAAATATTTTTTTTTAATTATATTTTATCCAGAAATATTGTGCCAACTAAAAATAACACTCAGGATTACAAGTTTATTTAATTCTTTATTATTTTCAATGTAAATTAATCAATATTTAAAAACTTTTTGTAGTTACAAATACAATCAATACAAAAATTCGTTCATTTGAACGTTCAGAACTTTTCAATCATTTAAATCGATCGAACCGAACAATAATTTAAAAAAAATGTTAATATATTAATTTAATGAATGAAACAATATTAATATTAATAATTCTATACGAAATACATTTTCTATAAGATCCAAATTCTCCTCTGTAACTTTTTCTCCGTTGTCATTATCGTTCTTTCTATTCCTATTAATCGGTAAATCCATGTCACTCTCTTCAGACATTTTATTTTATTTAATTTATTATTCGAAGTATTAAAATTTAGATTCGATCGACATTTGAGGCGATATAAGACGAGCAAAAACAATTGAAAAATCGAACTTATCGGTTCGACATCCATCACTACTAGGTTGGGATAGAAATTAAGAGATTGAAACACATAGGAATGAATTTAGATTTATAAGGAAATAGAAACGAATAGATGAGGTTCGGCGAGTTTGAAAGGAATAGAAAAGTGGGAATTAAAAGAGATAGAAGCGAATTTTGATTGACAAGATGATAGAAAGGTATAGATAAGAATACGCATGAGATAGAAAAGAATAGAGAACTAGGGATTGAAAGAAATAGGAAAGAATTGAGTTTGAGAAAGAAATAGAAAGAGATACAGAAATGGAGATTAAAAGAGATCGAAGCGAGCTGAAATTGACAATAATAGGCAAAAGATATGAAGGAATAGAGAAGAGAGGATTGATATAGATAAGAGCTATTTTGAGTAACATGTAGATAGAAAGAGATAGACGAAAATAGATAATAGATTGAAAGAGATAGGCATGGATGTAGATAATCAAGAGATAAAAAGGAATAGAAAAGAGGAGATTCAAAGGGATAAGCAATCTTTATCCCTTTCTATCTTAGAGATAGAAGGAGATAGAAAGGGATAAGATTTCTATATCTTTACTTCCAGCAGGGTAGTACAGTCTATAGATCAGGAAATCCCAGAACGGAATTGTGCGGGTTAGCAGCTGTGTCTGCAGGTTGCTAGGGCATCCGGAGCTTACTCCGAGCTCTGGAGACTTTTTTGCACCCTGGACATTCGACGAGGGAAGATGGCAACCGTGTGCCCCTGTAAGGCTCGAGGGTGCGCTCGAATCTACGATCTCTCGAGGTCTGATCATCTGCAATGGGCACCTCTCTGAACTAAACATAAAATATAGCCTGCGGTTCACGCCCACGTATTGGCCGCGATGGTGGTTGCAGTTAAATACCAAATACCTACCGCCGGCAGCCTCACTCGATACGTGGCCTCGGCATGTTAAGCGATTAATCGCGTTGATTGGATTCCAATTAGTCTGCTAGAGACACAGGCCCAAAGCGATTCCCTGGCAAGTTTTATCATGTGCTCCTGGATTAAGTAGCATAAATCAGAAATCATACATCATGGGCCTCAAATCCGAAATCATATTTACTTCCAGCCACTGATGGGGTGTCAAAGAGAAATGTAAATGTCGAAGGAAGTGAAATCTAAGAATTAATGCTCATCCAAAGCCAATTTCAGGCCATGCGAATTGGACGAAATTTCAAATTGCATTGAAATAATGTATTCAATTGATAATAATGAAATGGGCAATAAAAGACTATAACTCATGCTTATTAATTGGATTCTATTGGAGATTCACCCTTTAAGGGGTTGATATCCCCATCGAGAGTTTGTAACCAACAGTCTAATAGATTTAGTATCAATACCCCTAATTTAACTGAGTTAAACCTCCATCCTATCCGATGATCGTTTCGATCCTCTCCACCTCCTTCTCGACGTGCTTTGCCTTTAGCAGGTCACGTGGCACCAGTTTACCCGTTAACTAGTTTATCTCGTTAGACAGACAGCGCGACAAATTGTAAGCTCACATATATCTAGAACAAGTTTTCTCGCTGACAAGACTGTTTTCATTATCCTCATTTAGGTTTTGCATCACGCAGCATGCACTTGCAAGTATCTCTTCCTGAATACATACCTACTCATTGTTCCCATTCACGCTAATGAGACAGCAATCTCATTCGGTTTCTCATTCTGACATTTTCAAATTCCTGTATATAATATGTATATATAATATTTTCAAATTACTTTATGAAATATATATACCTACACACAAAAAAGTAAATGGCTGAATTTACCATTTAAAACACTGAGAAAAATGTTTAGTGCGTTTTGTTAATTCAACCAAAACTGAGATTTTGTTGGTTTAAATGAATTTACTTGGTTCAACAAAATGTTTGTTGAAAGAACCAAGATTTGGTTGGCATAACCAAATAATTTTTGTTGCTTCTATAGCAACAAAAAGTTTTGTTGTCCGCACCAAACATTTTTCTCAGTGAATTTTACTATTTCAAATTGTAATTTGTGCTAAGAAAATTGTAAACTCTGCTATTTTTGTTGTAAAAGTTACAATTTGAAATAGTAAAACTGACGAAATTCCAGGAAAAATGCGTTCAGAGCGCATCTTAACTATTTTAAATGGTAAATTCAGCCATTCTCTTTTTTCCGTGTATACATATACATATCGTTATATTCCCTCAAATTACATAAAATCTTATGAAATCTCATTGAATTTCATTAATGCTTTTAAAATTCCTGAAAATCCAAGGAAATTTCGTACTCTCTAAATTCGAAACTGTAAAAACTCACTGTTTCTCATGGGAAAGGCTGAAATTTTACTGTGAAATGGTGAGTGTTTACAGTTTCGAATTTAGAGAGTAAAATCCCTTAAATCGCTTAAAAGTCCTTAAAATCATTAAAATTATGATACATCACTTTTTTATATAGGATATCAATATCTGAGGTTTGCGTAGTTATATATATATAAAATATGGAGAGCTGCAGTCTTCAGACGCCTAGTTTATAATTATAATTTAAATTAAATCCTCAACTCTCTTCAGGGATGGAAACCGCTTGCAGGGTAAGGATGAAAATGAAGCCGAGAAAGAGAGAAAATGCGATTTCTGATCTCGAGAATTATCTTCCTCTATGAGTTAGAGAGTTAATGTGGGGGTTACGAGGTCTGTGGAGAAATCGGGTCTAGCAACTTTTCCACTTGGCAGGATCGTGCATAATCCGCACGAGGGAAAAGAGCACCCGACTGGTCTCTCACTGCAAAGCAGTGAATATAATCTTCGGTTTGTACCGATTCAATTAAGAATCTCTCTTACTTCTTGGGTAGATTCGTCTTTTGCACTCCTAGAAATACTCCGGAAAAAGACTTTCCCAAATTATTTCAACTCAGGAGGTTTGGAGAAAATCACCGAGGCGAATCTCGCAAATCTTTTCGGAGCAATGGAGCCTTCCACCATATTTTCACAAGGGCAATAATTTATCCTTATTTAATCCGCTGTTGTGGCACTCAAAACATGGGATAATAAGATGATTTATTTATTTATTTAGTTAAATTACATCCAAGTGACTTTCTAAGATTTCCAACGGATATATTATAAAAATATATACGTATAATGTGGGTTATTCTCTATGGATGTATTTATTTATACATTTTATACTTTATGAAGGACAAAAGGACAAGGCTTGAAATATTTTCAGGATTCCTATAAATAGAAAAGATTGTGGCTGGTTTATTTAACAAATTTTATTTATTGTTAAACTTTGTTAAATCTTGTCTTTACTGAATGAAAATGATTCTATCGATCTGGTAACCAGGCCGTTAGAGAAAAGGTAACCCCTGTGTATCGAAATCGACATTTTATTGGTGAGTCAAACCTATATTGGTACAAGGGGTGAATTGATATCTGTATCGACATCAGAATTGATTGCCACCCTCGTGTTTTCCATGCTTCATTTGAATTAGATACACTCGATTCTTCAACGTCCCTGTCGACAGAAGGCATCGAAATTTGAAGTTACAGCCCTCTCGATTAAATTTCTTCCCATTTACAGCTGTGATCAAAAGACGTGTATCGAATAATCCTTAATGATTCTTTTCTAAACAATAATATTTCCTGAGTTATAATATCGCTATAGTATAATATAATCTAGAGTATAATAAAATGAAACTAATTGGATTCCCAGAAAAGAGGGATAAACGAAATAACGAATAAAAGAGGAATTTTATATAAAAACTGATTTCGTTGGTAACTAAAATAAGGGGTTCGAAAATATGTAATCATCGTAAAAAGCTCGTATTAAGGGTGCAGCATGTAGAATGAACATTGAACACTGAATGAAAAAGAAGTAAAAGATAAAATAAGAGAGATCAAAAGAGAAAAAGTCAGTGAGTGGAAGAGATAAGTTTCTTTGAAAAGGGCAGCCTAGAAAATCTAACTTTTACCGTGTAATTAAAAAATTACAATGGTTCGGTACAGTTCAGTTCAGTATTCAATCATTTTGATTCTGTTGGGAGAGAATTTTTAAATCTAATCAAGCAGTTTCTGCTCTAAATGGAATTACCTGCTTTCAATTAAAAACAATCATTTTTCTAATTCCCAAATGTTTTTTTTCACCCAAAGGAAATCTCATTTTGAAAAAATCCACTTTTTTAATTTATATGTACAACACATAATTCTTGTAGGTCTAGTTTTTTTTTAGGGCAAGCCAAAAAATCTTGTAAATTTGATTGGTTGAATTGGAAAGGGGAATTTTCCCATCCCAGCAAAAATCCAGTCGAAAAAACTGGAGCAATAGTCATTCCGTATTTTTAAACGATAGGCAGTGATATAATAACGTGTTTTTTTCTATTAATAAAGAAAAGAAAACGACAAAATTATATTTTTGTTATAGTTACAGCTATATTTAAAAAATGGTATAAGCCAATGTTTATTTTCTCAATATTTCAGTATAAATCCACGTGGCCGGAAATTCTAAACCCACCTTCCTTCCTATTTTTTTATAGCTTTCACCAATCTCCTCCCCTAAACAAACCATAAATAAATAAATAAATAACCCATGTGGTTTATGCAAACTCCCTAAAATAGAAATGCGTTGTGGTGTTTATAAAAAGGGAAAACATGAACCCGATGCTTTAATAAATTTAATATCCTTCAGTAATGAATAGCACATCATTTAATAATACTTTAGCTTTAGGAAATTCAACTTGGACAATGAATTAATTAATTAATTAAAATGGGGTAAACGGTATATGATTATAGTTGTGAGAGGAGAGGAGAAGAGTACAAAGGGGGAACAGAGGGGCGAATTGTTTATTTTTCCTGTGAAAAATCATTAGAAAATTATTTAAAAACCTTTAATATATTTATTTAAAAAAAACGACTTATCACTGCATTATCTTAATGCCGCAGAGACATTCAAGTTCGCGGGTACTTATGGTTTCAGCACGTGGCCTTTCGAGTAGAGCCCGAATAAACCAAGGTAATGAAGGATTAACAGAGGCAGCTCCTCGCTGTTTGAGAAGCACTAGGAGAGTCACTAGGGACTGATCGATCTCCTCTGGGATAACCAGGTTGAACAAGAGCGGGACTTTCCGAACAGGGAGTCTCAATCCCGTCGGGATCCGAAAACCGTGAGAGTGAGAAACCGGGTTAAATGCAGATACGCACCCTTGCCATCGTCCTACGCGCCTTCTGAAATAATAGCCTTTTCACATCGCTTCAGCCTCAATCGATCGATGACCAACTACGAGGGTTGGCTGAAAACCGATATCTTTGCGTGGAACTTAAATTCCATGAAGATAATTACCTAAATTACACGGAAATTATCATGACAAATGTTTTTTAGCTTTATTAATTCTGATGATATTCATTCCGATCGCTTTATTTCTGCTGGAGAGCAATAAAATTGATAGGAATGCCATTTATTTCATTGAGTTAGGAAAACGAGTTTGCTTATCTCGAACGTTTTACGGGATGGAATAAAATTAGATTAAAGGTTCACGTTCCTGAAAATGTAAACGCGAGTTTTCTCATCAATTGTTTAAGTGGTGTAATTCTTGTTTGGGTCGAAAACAATTAGGATTTCGCAACATTTTCATTCTTTATTTCTTTTCTAGATTTTGGAATAAATATTACCTGCAACAACAATTACACTGTTAAAAAAAAACTGATCAAAATTTAATATACTGTGAGTAAAGTCATTTGCATTTACCGTAAATTGAATTTAATATACAATTATGTTTTAGAATTAATATACGGTCGTATTAAAATTAATATAGTTTCTATTAACATTAATATATTTTATATTAATATTAACACAGAAAAAAAAGTTTTGAATCAAGCCTGAAAGGACTAGTTTGTGTTACATTTTAAGCCAGTTTTTTTTAATTCTTACAAGCTTTCTAAAATTCTTTAAAATTCCACTAAATCTTTTAAATATTATACATATCTCTTATAATCCCTTTAAATTCATAGAAACCTCTTAAAATCTTTTTAAATATCACAAAAATATTTATAATTCCTTAAAATTTCTTCCAAGTTTCTCAAAATCCTTTATAATGTAACGAGAAACTTTAAAATCCCTTAAAATATATAAAAATCTTTTCAAATTTTACAAAACTTTTCAAAATTCCCTAAAATCCTACAAAATTTTTAAAAAACAATAAAAAATCTCGTGAAATCCTTTAAAACTCCATGATAAACATTAAAATCCCTTAAAAAATCTAAATTTCTTAAGATTTTAAAAATCTTTTTAAAATTCTTTAAAATTTCTTAAAATACGTAAAGATTTCATGTGCATTATGTTCTGAAGAGCTTTTTACGAGTTTTAACTTGGATTTCAAGACATTTATGATTTTAATCGTTTTTGTGGATTTTTAAGGGATTTCAAGAGGTTTTAGGGAGTTTTAAGAAATTTTAACGAATTTTAACATACTCCGAAGGTTTTCCTGCCTTTTTTTTGCACCATTAGTTTGTTTTTCTTCTTTCAACTTCAAGTCATTCAAAAACCAATCAGGTTTGCAAAACATTTTCATTCTAAATTTCTTTTCTAGATTTTGGAATAAATATTACCTGCAACAACAATTACACTGTTAAAAAAAAACTGATCAAAATTTAATATACTGTGAGTAAAGACATTTGCATTTACCGTAAATTGAATTTAATATACCATTATGTTTTAGAATTAATATACGGTCGTATTAAAATTAATATACTTTCTATTAACATTAATATATTTTATATTAATATTAACACAGAAAAAAAAAAGTTTTGAATCAAGCCTTAAAATACGGTATATGCAAATGACTTTACAAAATGTATATTAAAAGTATATTAATTTTGCAAACATTTTTAACAGTGTACCTTCTGCACTGAGAAACTCTATTTTAGAAAAATTACTAATATCGATAGCAAGTAGGGTCAAAATTCCAAAATTGAGACATTTTAATACAGAAAATATCTCAATTTTGGGATTTTTCTCCTACTTGCTATCGAATTAGTAATTTTTCTAACACAGAGTTTCTCAGTGTGTTTTTTGGATTCTTGGCAGGTGTCGAACAGCAAAATGTAGCAAAAGATATGTACTAGCAGGTGTTGTCAGGTAAGAAAAGGATTTCTCAACGACAATTCTTCCCAGGGAAAGAGTCTGTCGAAAACACCGTCATTCTGAATGGAAAATCTAAACAGAAGCGACACTAGCAACACGGAAGTGACGACGACGCGGATAAGCGAGACAAGTGCATTCCCAAGCGATTGGGTGATCTTGATCGCCTTCAATGTCGATTTCCGCTCAAAACTTGGAATTCTCGAAGCACGAAATCTCTTTCTCATCTTTCTCTCTTTCTCATATATATACACGACTCAAAAAATAAAAAAAGAGAGTGCTGTGAAAAATATTCGGCGAAACAATACTCTTTTTGCAGCAGACTTCTGCTACATAGAAAAGTATATAAATCGAGGAAAATAGGAGGGAGTAAAGCCGTTAAAGAACTCTACACTCGATTTCCACGATATCACACTGAAATAGTAAGCTGCCTACGAATCTTCGAGTGCCTCGTAAAATATAAAACTAGATGGAGAAGTTTATTGAAAGAGACTTATCAATATGCACGCGATGTGTGCTTTCAGTTTGTGTACATATCGCGTACATACTGTACGCACTATAGCACAGTAGGGGCCAGACTAGCAATATCGAGATGAGTTATTGTTCGACGAGCACAATGCACTCAAATATGGAATGAACCCGGGAAATTGATACAAAAAAATCGTACCATTTTTCCCAAGGTTTTATCTATTTTTGCATCCCATCCAAATCAAAGCTGTACCGCTATCGATTCGTCATTCTGAAAAGCATATTCTCTTTTCAAAAAGCTCTTTTGCGTTTGAGATTTTCGTTATTGGTTACTGGAAATTAGCTTCATTTTTAATCTTCACTTTTTTTTTATACATATAAAAAACTTTTTTATGTCTGATGTGGAAGTAAAATTAAATAAAGGTATAGAATAAATTACCTTAAATTACTTTGGTTCTATTTAATTCTGCACTTCAAGTGATATTTAATCTCGTATTTAATAATACTCGAGTAAATGGTTTCTGTGAAGAAGATGGACTTTAGAATTGAAGCCCTTGATGGAAACTCGGTGTCTTAATTCACTACTTTTCGCCAGCTTATCTATGTGTTTCTCTATTTCTTCCACTTAATGCAAATTACCTTTTAGGCTAATGTGCCTCGTATAAAATCTCAATTAAAATTGTGAGAACCTACCGTCCTGTGATTCATTATAGGTCTCACAAATCCGATTTGCTCGTTCGTCTCGTCCGTCGATGCCATTTAAAATCCACGGCCTCGTAACTCTTCAGTGCTAGGACCTTTCGGACCAGAAGCTTTATTGGCACAAAAGATTTATACGCATCGCGTAAATGTGTCGCTATACATGCGAATAGCTGCTCTGTGGCTGGAAAATGTGTAATTGTAAAAATACCGTATACTTGCTTATCGACAAGTCTGATAGTATAAAAACGACCTCGGTATTCAGCAAAATAAATTTGATCCGATATTTTAAAGTAAGTAAAAAGCTCGAAATTGTATTTCCTCGAGTGCAAAAAAACTTTAAAATAGAGCGGCTTTAAAATTTTAAAGGTGCAAAAGGTGCCTGTCTAATTTGAAAAGAATTCGGTAAAAAGTATTGAATTAATTTGAAATTTTATCGAGAAAGTATTTATTGTAAGATTATATGTCAGTAGGAATATAATAAAGGGATCTGCGATGAATATTCGTCGAATCGAAGAGAGCTATCAAATGTGCGATTTGTTAGTTTAGTTCTAGCCTTCGGCTTCCCGTTCCATTTTCCAATTCGCGCCCAACCCGACGAAGCTTTGGAATAGCGGCGGCAGATATATAAAATATTTCACCGAATAAAGCGGATATGTGTTTTACAGTGTCAATCAAGCATTTCTGTTGATATAATGAAATGTACTTTAAATAATGTTGATATAGTGGTACTTCGTGGTGTTTAATTTGCGAATAAGCAAATTTATTGGCATGTTTTGCATAAATGGCAATTTGTAAAATTATAAATGACAGCAATTAAATTACCAAATTTAATTTATCCACCTTTACAATAATAATTACTTTTTGCGAAAACTAGTCTGTATACGAAACGGAGGTAAATGGCCTAGTTTTCGCAAAAAGTACTCGTATATAAAAATTGGTACAATTTTACTGCACACCCACAAATTGACGTGGTTCTTTTGCAACAATTCTAGATTTGAAATCATTTCAGAATATTGGCGCTATGAAAATTTGAAAAAGTAAAAAAAAGCATCCCTGTCTGGATTCGAACCAGGAATTGGGTCAGTACTGACAGATGTACATTTTAGTCCCTTTTATTACGGAATATGGCCTGCGACGTTCTCATCGATTTGCGTGTTCGAATACTGTTTACCATACACTTGAGTTGGCTAGTCGACTGATATTAATATTTGAACATGGTCATCTCTCTCTGAGATGAACCGTCAGGTTCACCTATAATAATAATTCACCTTTAAATTTGTCTACATATAAAATTTGACAATCAAGTATTCTGAGGGACAATTCAAATTTTCAAAAGATTCCTTCAGACGACAAATGTAAAAATATCTGAACAAGTTATTTACAGATTAGGTCGTTTTTTCATAACTGTCATATTTGCAAAACTTTATATATCTGCTGATATTGAAAGCGTAGGTATTTCAAGAGATCATTGACAATTCTGGTATCGTTCCGTCGAATTTCTCGGGCGTTGAGCCGAAACGGTGAAAGCCTTTATGAAACGAGAGCCAGGTGGTCTCTTTTCTTTTCCAATCTAACAAATCATTCAAGAGGTAAAAAGCGAGCGAGCACAATCGATTCCAATAGTTCAAGTTTCTATATGATTCTATATAATCCTATCAAATTTCAATTCCCGTTATAATCGCTTCAACAGAAGAAACTGAAATTCAATAACATCACACCAGATACTCAAAATCAAAAAAAGTGTTCTGTAATTTTATTCAAGCGACTCACTTCCGGTAAATGAATAAGATCCTGCATCTTGACAAGTAATTCGATATTTTTTAATTATTCCCTCTCTGAGTGATAAGAGACCAATTAGCAAGTAAATATAAACATCGAAATAAGACGAAAATAGAGAAACTGATATATGGAGTGAAGAACTTCTGCATCCAACTAAAAACCACTTGAACCCCGGAGAGGCTACCTTATTAAATTTAATTTTATAACTACATCCATCTGTATTGACTTCCTTGCTATAAAGGACTCTTCTATTAAATCCTTAATTCGGAATCTCATTAAAGATTTTACTTTAATTTGAAACTTCTGAAGAACCATGAGAATATATTTCATAATATTTATTATTTTTTCAAAGATGTCTAGCCAAAATTTCGGTCAAGCATCCAATCCTAATTTTCATTGTGACATTTCGCACCTTTGATGGGATTAAATGCAAATTCCAAACTGATGGTTAAAATTATTGAGCCTGTTAGTTTGGGAGACAATTGACAGTTTAGTGCATTTCTAAACCAATAGATACTTGTGTCCATCCGGGCACCAGCTGTCTAGGAATAGACAATGTGGCGTTTGTTTCACACGCCTCTTGCCAATCGTGCGGCTTTCGCGATTCTAAATTTGGCAGATTGCCGGCCGACATTAATTATAACCCCCGAGTGACCCAGACATCACCTATATTTATTGTCATCTCCTTTGACGTTCGAGCTCGCTTTATTAAACACTCCTTTTTTGGCTCATTCCACCACAGATCCTCCATCTGCTGCCTCGGAAAAAGTCGATAAACGTCTCGACGACTTTCATCAGATATCCACTGACAAACTATGAATATTGGAAAAGAATTTAAGAACCTGCCTGCAGTACTTCCAAATTTCGAACTTCTGGGAGTTTCAACTTCTCTCTTCAAATATTGAAGTTTCGATTTTAAACTTGTTCGGCTTCTCATGAGTTTTCTCAACAGCTTGTTTATTTTGGAAGCATATTTTTTCAAAATCAACGAAAGAGAAAACAACTTTTTTAAGATATAATTATAATTATATAATTATACTAGTCAAATCCTTTAAAATTACTTAAAATTCTTTGAATTCCCTAAACTTCCTTAAAAATCTCTTAAAATTTTATGGAGTCCTTTTAAAATTCAACTAAATTTTTTAAATATTATACAAATCTCTTGTAATCACTTAAAATTCCATGAGAAGCTTTTAAATCCTTTAAAATTACTTTTAAAAATCAACATTTGTTTTAATTCTTTCAAGCTTTTTAAAATTCTTTAAAATTCCACTAAATCTTTTAAATATTATACATATCTCTTATAATC
>UCOK01019794.1:3833-80736 GCA_900474325.1 Synergus umbraculus
GAATTTAAAGTATTTCAAAGGATTTTGAGGAATTAAAAAAAATCAGTAAAAATTGAAAGAAACTCATGAAATATTAACAAATTAGAAGGGATTTCGTGGAATTTTAAGGCGTTTTTAGGAATTTAAAAATGTTTCTAGAAATTTCAAGAAATTTCAATGAATTTTAAGAGATCTTTTCAAAACTTGTAAATTCGAGAGATTTTTCCGAATATTAAATGTTATAAAGTGATTTTAAACAAAAGATTTAAAGTGATATTATACGAAATTAAAAAAAAACTTTCAATGGTATTATTTTTGAAAATTTATACGTATTTTTAATATTGTCAGGGAAATTTGTCTGAAAGTCAGGGAAAAGTCAGGGAAAAATCAGTTAAATTGAAAAAATTGAATCTTGTGGCCACCCGGTGATAAAGCTACCAAAACTGATTTTAAGGAATTTAAAAAAAATTGTGAAAGAAGTTAAAAGAATTTCAGGATTTTCAATAGATTTTATAAGATATATTATCTCTATCAAATCTTTTAAAATATTTAGGAATCACTTGAAATCTTCTGAATTCTTTAAAATTTGGAAAACTTCCAGTTTATAGAAGCAGTTATTAATTCTTTTAAAATACTCTTGGTTGCTCGGTGTACAACTTGAAATATACTCAGCTTTCGGCTCCCACTGCATTTTAATTTCATTACGCGTCAAGTCATGTAGATGTAAATCTCGCAGCTTTGCTTCCTCCTCTTCTTCCTCTTCATTTTCCTTCTTCTTCGATTTACACTTGCACTGCTGCCGCTTTTAGACAACGCGCGAAAACTTTCTAAATTATCTTGTATAATCCGATGCGACATTGGCTACGTGCAATTATTACTGAAAGCACGCTCGGAATAAGTCGAAATCAGAATCAGGAATTCTCTGCCTTGTGTGGAAGGTAAGCGAGAGTAGGTACTATGTATATAGCACTAGTAACCAGAATTTCTTTCGAAACACTTTCTTCTGATTATGATCCTGATAAAGCGTGTTGCAGAAACAGCTCGAATGAAATTCGCAGATTTGATAGGTCAGCCTTTTCTGCAACATTGAATCTGACCTATTTTGTGAAGTGATTTTAATTTTCTTGAATTTCCTGCAAGGAAATGAAAGAGTTTGAAATGTGCAAGAAAGTGCTTTACCCTTGCAGTTGACTCAAATTGTAAATGAAGTTAATCGAAAAATTTATATACAGATATACAATTATTTACAGATATCAAATTATATACAGACATACAATTATATACAGATATACAATTATATGTATACAGATCCAATAACCCTGGCGGAAGGTTCGAAAACCGAAAATTTCCGAATCATTCCGGAATTTGTGTCCGAACCAAACAGTTTCATTCCGATCTAATCCGAAGGACGTTTTCAATCCTTTTTAATCCTTTTTAATCTGTGTCTCAACTCCAAATTCAATCCGAATGAATCCGAAACTTACCTTTTAATCATTTTTAATCCGTGGCGTCTAATCCGATTGAATCCGAAACTAAACCGATCTCACATTTCAATCCGAACGGTCAATCCGAATGAATCCGAGCCTCATCAAAAAAGATTTTTTAATACTTTTTAATCCTTTCCAATCCGTCAGTCTCTACAAAGTTGAATCTGAATGAATCCGACTGTAAACCGATTGAATCCGATACCAAACCGAATGAATCCGATTCTAATCCGAACAAAGTTTCAATCCGATTTCCAATCCGAATGAATCCGAGAAAATTCCGAAATACTTTCAATCCTTTACCAACAAAAATTTCAGTCCGAATTAATCCAATATTCAATCCGTACACACTTTTTAATCCGTTATCCCAATCCGAATCAATCCGAAATCAATTCGAACGAATTTTAATCCTTTTATATCCGTAGTTCTAAACTGAAGTTACCGTTCAATGCTTTTCAATCCGTGCCTTCAATCCTAATTAATCCGAAACCAATCCGAACTAATTTTCAATCCTTTCCAATCCGAATGAATCTGAAAAAGTTGTGACTAATCACTTAAAAATAAAATTTATATTTAAAAAAATGAAAGTGCAAATTTGTCACTGAACAGCATCCTTCACTTTAACCTCGGATTAGATCGGATTCATTCAGATTGAAATCCTTCCATAAACCTCGGATAAGATCTGATTCATTCGGATTGAAATCCTTCCTTTGACTTCGGATTAGATCGGTTTCATTCGGATTAAAATTCTTCCTTTAACCTCGGATTCAGTCGGATAGAAATCGAGTATAGACCTCGGATTAGATCGGATTAGAATCCTCTTTTTCATTTCGGATTAAATCGGATAGGAATCCTTACATCGACCTCGGATTGATTAGGATAGAAATCTTTGATCGGACTTCGGATAAGATCGGAATGAAACTGTTTGCTTCGGATACAAATTCCGGAATGAAATTGATTCAAAAGGATACATTTTTTTCTATCCGAACCTTCCGCTAGGGAATAAAACATCTATATAAGCTTGTACACAATTTTGAATATGAAATGAATACCATTGCAGATGAAAATGATAACTTTAGATTTTCTGTGACATAAACTACCACATGATAATTAATGATGATTAACGATGAAAGGGTTGACACGCAGAATCCGATGATTGGATGATTGACGTTCCAAATATGAACGCTAATTCTGCTCGGATATATGCAAGTTTCAGCTGAAGCAAAGTCGGTTTATATTATCTTATATTCTCATCACTATTAATCCAACTATTGATGTAATGGTTGATGACTTTTGGCAGCTTTCAACGCATTTGGGATTTGACAACGCGGATTGCGTTTAGCTCACTCAGAGCTCATACCATTCACGCATTGAGTGTATACCTTCCGCTTTGATCTCGTCCCAAATTCTCGTAATTCGGGTGCAAATGCGAATTACTCTCTCACACGTTCTGTCCTTCTCTTTCGATCTGCTACCCTTCACCCTTCACCCTCTCTTCGCTTATCTCTTGTCGGGTTTGCATCGTCCATTTCTGTACATTTTGAGGACGTCATGATGATCGTGCAATTTAAACCAAGCTCGTTCGATCCGTTCAACAAACTCCAATACTGGCACGGGCTGCTGTTAATGTCGCGGCTGTTGACACGAAGTTGACGAGTCCTGGGAACCAATTGTTTGCCAATGCCACGAAACGACGAGAGGTAACCTCTCGTTGTTCGTATTTGTCTTTAAACACTATCGTTACGTATAAGCTAATCCGTCAGTCATCACATGAGTTTGTAATGTAATTATTAAGATTAGGAAAGTTGCATAAACATGTTAGGAAAGTCAGGGAAGAGGCGCATGAATATGCCCTAAATTCTATTTTCCCTAAAATTTATATTACCGAAAATCAGTTGATCGAATAGCAATTTGATATAATTTTTATACTTCCGAATTATCGTTTGACATAATTTTTACAATTCCGAATTATTATTTAGCATAATTTTTATTTCTCCGAATAATCACTTGTCCTAATTTTTACTTTTTTGAATAACTATTCGACATAATTTTCATTTTCCCGAACTGCCACTTGTCATAATTTTTATAATACCGAATTACTGTTTAGCATAATTTTTATTTTTCCGAATGAGCATCTAACCTAAAATTCATTTTACCGAAACACCATCTGTCATAATTTCCATCTGACCGAAATCCCAAGTAACAGAAATTTCATTCTTCCGAAAATGGCGTCCGGCGATTTGATTGGCTGATTTGAATTTCGCGGTATTATTCAGCCAATCAAATCGCCGGACGCCATTTTCGGAAGAATGAAATTTCTGTTACTTGGGAGTTCGGTCAGATGGAAATTATGACAGATGGTGTTTCGGTAAAATGAATTTTAGGTTAGATGCTCATTCGGAAAAATAAAAATTATGCTAAACAGTAATTCGGTATTATAAAAATTATGACAAGTGGCAGTTCGGGAAAATGAAAATTATGTCGAATAGTTCTTCGGAAAAATAAAAATTAGGACAAATGATTATTCGGAGAAATAAAAATTATGCTTAAAAATAATTCGGAATTGTGAAAATTATGTCAAATTATAATTCGATAAAATAAAAATTATGTCAAACGATAATTCGGAAGTATAAAAATTATAGCAAATTGCTATTCGAGCAACTGATTTTCGGTAAAATAAATTTTAGGGAAAATAGATTTTGGGGCATATTCATGCGCCTATGAGGGAACTCAGGGAAATGTCAGGGAAAACAAAAGTTTGTCAGGGAAAATAGAAATTGACTTTGATAATTTATTTAACAAATTTTAGGAACTTTCCAAGGATTTCGAAGGATTATAAATAATTTCCAGGTACTCTATGAGATTCTCTAGGTTTCTAATGATTTCATCACCCAGAAAAAAAGTTTGTTTAAATCCAATAAACGTATATTTTCCTCAGAGTCAAATATACATTTATCTGATTTGAAGAAACTTTTTTTCTGGGTGAAGACATTTTCAATAATTTTAAAGGATTTTAAGAGGTTTTTTTTGGAATTTTAAGTGATTACAAGAGATTTGTGTAATATTTAAAAGATTTAGTTGAATTTTAAAAGGATTTCATGAAATTATAAGGAAGTTTAGGAAATTCAAAGAATTTTAAGGAATTTTAAAGTTCCTTGTGGAAATTTAAAGGATTTTAAAAAGCTTGTAAAAATTTTAAAGAATTTTAAGACATTTTTATTTTTTAACAAGGATTTTAAGGGTTTTTATTGGAATTTTAATAAAACTCACAAGATTTTTATGATGTATAAAATATTTTTTAGAATTTTATGGAATTTCAATATCTTTTCAAGAATTTTAAGAGATCTTTATCTAATTTATAAGAAATTGTGGAATTTTAGAGAGTTTTGAAAATTTCTCAAAAGTTAAAAAAGTATTTTTTACGTATTTTAACGGATTTAAGAGTTTTTCGTGGAATTTTAATGGATTTTAAGAAACTTGTAAGAATTGTAAGTAATTTTTACATTTTAAAAATGGTTTTGAGGAATTCTAATAACTCCTCATAGAATAAAAAAAATTTCAAATCATTTTTGATTTAAAAAAAAAATTTTGTGAGATTTTTTATTTCAAGATTTTTTTTAGAGATTTTAATGCACTTTAGGGAATTTTAAACAATTTCATAAGATTTTTGTGAATTGTAAAAGGATTTCGTGGAATTTTAAGATGTTTCTAGGAATTTTAAGAAATTTCAATGAATTTTAAGGGATTTATAATTTATAAATATTCTCATGGAATTGAAAAGGATTTTAACAGGCTTGTACAATTTTGAAGAAATTTTGATTATTTTAAATTGCGTTTGAGGAATTAAAAGAGATTTTAATGTTCCTCATGGAATTTTAAAAGAATTCAAGATATTTTTATGGGTTTTTAAAGATTTTGTGGAATTTTAGGGAATTTTGAAAAGTTTTCAAAAATTTTAATTTAAATTTTTTACGTATATTAAAGGATTTAAAATTTTTTCGTGGAATTCTAAAGGATTTTAAGAAGTAATTTTTGATTTTTAAATAATTTGGTGAGATTTTTTATTTGAATATTTATTTTTAGTGATTTTAATGCACTTTAGGGAATTTTAAAGAATTTCACGAGATTTTTATGATTTGTAAACGACTTTGTTAAATAATTGTGAAGTATTTCATATGAAATTGTAAATATTGTAATTGAATTTTAAGATATTTAAAGATGTTCTAGGAATTTCAAATGATTTCAGCGAATTTTAAGGGATTTCAATAGGTTTCCAATAATTTAAAGAAATTTTTGTGAATTTTACGAAATTTTAAAATTCCTCGTGGAATTTAAAAATATTTTACGAGATTCTGAAAATTTTTTATCGAATTTTGAAGGATTACAAGAAATTTCAAGAGATTTTTATGAACTTTAAAAGATTTGGAATTTTTTTGTGGAATTGAAAGTATTCCAAAAGATTTTGCGTAATTTTTAAAAAATATTGGTGAAAATTGGAGGAATCTCATGAAATATTACAAAATTTGAAGGGATTTCTTGGAATTTTAAGATGTTTCTAGGAATTTCAAGAAATTTCAATGAATTTTTACGATATTTTAAAAGTTGTTGTAAATTCGAAAGATTTTTCCTAATGTTAAATGTTGTGAAGTGATTTTAAACAAAATAAGATTTAAAGTGATATTATACGAATTTTTTGAAAAATTTCATTATGCACTGAAAAAAAAAGTCTTAAATCAAGCGCAAAAGTCTAGTTTTCGTTACAATTTAAGTCAGTTTTTGACCCAAAAACTTATTTAAATTGTAACAAAAACTAGACTTTTGGGCTTGATCTAATACTTTTTATTCTGTGTAAAAGGTAGATGACCTCTGATTTAGAGAGTATGTGAACAGAATAAAATCTCTTTCATTAAAAATACAGGCTTTCATACAAATTTTATCAGCACGACAAGCTGTACTATTTTCGTGTTTCTTGTTTGCATAAAAAATAGATGGTGGTACCAGTATTTAGTCGAACAGTTATCAGCAGTCCCGTGTGAATCAATATGTATATATAATCACGAGACAAACCACAAACCCACCCCCTGCGGTTAGAGTCGCTCACTGATCCCGGGATTCATCGACGGGACAGGGACTGGATAGATGGATGGATGGATGGACGAAACGAAACGAGTACCAAAGTGAAAACTTCAAACGGGACGTAGATTAAACGCGTCGATCGACTGAAGGAATCTATGGATAAGGGTTTCGGTGTGGATGGATAGAAATAGAAGGGAGAGTTAAAAGGGTATAGAAGCTGAAAGCTAAAGAGAGAACAGCTTTTCGGCAATTCCTATAAACCGGAAGTCAATATAGCTTCTCTCTCCTTCTCCTTTTCTTTCAGTCTCGAGCTTCTCTCTCTCTCTCTCTCTCTCTTTCTCTCTCTCTCTCTCTCTCTATTTGCTCGGTTCTTTGACTTGAGATTGGAAAGCTGGTCGATTCTCAAAGTAGCTTCAGTCCTCTGACAGTGCCTGCTTTTCTTTCGCATCCTTTAATTTAATGAATCACGTACGAGAGGCTTTTCCAAGTTTAACCCAATTTTAATTTTTCCATACCTTTTTCTGCCTTATATCTGATATTAATTCCGTGAACAGGGTGTCTACTGACTCAACCGATTTGATCATGTAATTTCCAAAAATGTTAAGAGAATTCAAGAGATTTTAATGATTTTTAAAAGACATCTCATCTTTAAGTATTTTATTGAATTTTATGAGATTTATAATAGTTTTAAAGGGTTTCAAAAGATTTTTTGGGATATTTTTGTCGGAATTTTATTGATGGATTTCAGGAGATTTTTATGATTTTTTAAACAGTTTTTAAAGAATTTCAGCGATTTCTAAGGTTTTCGTCAAATTTTAAGGAATTTCAAAAGGTTTATAAGAGTTTTATGGGGTTTTAAGGAATTTTAAATGTTATCCTGGAATTCCAAGGAATTTCCCGGTTTTTGAAGACTAAATTCCTGATTTTCCAGAAAAGTAAAAAAATGGATAAAAATTTCTATAAATTATTGAAAATCTATTGAAATCCCTTAAAATTCGACGAAATCTTTTGAAATTCCTAAAAATCTCTCTTAAAATTTCCTGTAATCCTGCAAAATTTCATAAAACATTTTCAGAATCTCGTGAAATATTTTTAAATTCCACTACAATATTTAAAATTCCACGAAATCCCTTTAAATTTGTTAATATCTCATGAGATCCCTTCAATTTTCAATAATCTTTTTAAAATTCCTAAAAATCTCTTAAAATTTCCTTTAATTCTTCAAAATTCTATAAAACATTTTCAGATTCTTTTGAAATATTTTTAAATTTCACGAGGAATTTTAAAATCTTTTAAAACTCCTAAAAATCTCTCTTAAAATTCCTACAAACATCTTAAAATTCAAAGAAATTCCTTTAAATTTTTTAATATTTCATAAAATCCCTTCAATTTTCACTAATATTTTTTAATTATTCCTCAAAATCCTTTGAAATACTTTAAGTTCCAAGAAAAACTTCAAAATATTTTAAAATTCCTAAATATGTCTTGAAATTTCCTGTAATTCTTCAAAATCCCATAAAACATTTTCAGAATCTCGTGAAATATTTTAAAGTTCCACGATGAATTTTAAAATCTCTTGAAATGCTCAAAAAATTCTTTAAATCATTGGAAACCTATTGGAATCCCTTAAAATTCGTTGATAAATTTTTTAAATTCCTAAAAATCTCTCTTAAAATTTCCTATAATCCTACAAAATCCCATAAAAAATTTTCAGAATCTCGTGAAATATTAAAAAATTTCAAGATGAATTTTGAAATCTTTTAAAGTGCACAAAAATTTCTTTAAATTGTTGGAAACCTATTGAAATATTTAAAATTTCCTGAAATCGTTTTTACAATTATTTTAGAAAATCATTTACAATCATAAAAATCTTGTGAAATTCTTTAAAATTCCCTAAAGTGCATTAAAATGTTTAAAAAAAAAACTTTCTAATAAAAAATCTCACAAAAATCTTTTAAAAATAAAAAATGACTTGAAATTTTTTTAAATTCTATGAAAATTATAAAAATTTCTTAAAATAATTTTTAAAATGTCAAAATTACATGCAATTTTTACAAAAATTTTTTAAATTTCACGAAACACTATAAAATCCCTTAAAATACGTAAAAATCTTTCACAATCTTCAAAAACTTTTCCCTTAAAATTCTATTAAATCTTTTATAAATCATAAAAATTGTGTGAAATCGTTTTAAATTAAAAATTTTCGAAAACTTTTAAAAATTCCCTAAAATTAAACAAAATTTTTAAAAATTCATAAAAAACCTCACGAAAACATTTAAGATTCCATGAGGAACATTAAAATCCCTTAAAATCATTTTGAAAAATAAAAATTTCTTAAAATTTTTACAAGCTTTTTAAAGTCCTTTAAAATTCCTTAGAATTCATTACAAATTCTTTCAATTCTCTAATCCTCCTTAAAAATCTCTTAACATCCTTTATAATTATTGAAAATGTCTTGAAATCATTAAAAACCTAGAGAATCTCAGAGAATACCTGGAAATTATTTATAATCCTTCGAAATTTTTGGATAGTTTCTTAAATTTGTTAAATAAATTATAAAAGTTATATGTATAATACTGCAAGTATTTACTCAACTACAAATCAGACTTAATTTTGAGCAACTAAGTTACTTAATCAAATTATAAAATATGAAACAATAACTGAAGTGTTTTAACTTATTTCTTTGATAGACATTATTTGTTTGCTATGACAAAAAACAAAAATAGTTTATAAAAGTAGGTTCTTGAAAAAAATTCCAATATTTAAAAAAAATTCCAGGTGTATTCACAGTTTTTTCCCGGTTTTTCCCTGTTATTTCTTACTACACTAGATTCTATACCTTTTTCTGCCTGATATCTGATATTAATTCCGTGAATTATCGCCCTTAATTTATTCATCACCCTAAATTCACAGTTTCTGTACTGACGTCAGATCTTCCGACACCATGTATTGTGCCAGTTAGCGATTGCATCACCTGTTTGCCCTGCACAAACAGGTGAGAGGGTTAAGTGAACAAAGGTGAACGTGGCTAGGTGGAACAAGCTGCAATCACGGAACAACCGGATGGATAACGAGAGAATTAGACAGATAGGGCTACTGAAACAGAATAGATGGAAGCTGGGTCCACCAGAAAGCAGTACCGTGTTTGGTGCTCAAGTTTCATTAAAACTGATCTCTTTTTTGTCTTTAGAAATATAAGGAAGATATATACGTATAATAAATTCTTGACATTTATAAAAATTCAGGGAGGCTTATTAGATCTTTTTTTTTACCATCCTCAGCCGATCAAAAGCAATACCAAGATAGTCAATTCTTGCAATCCGCATGCAAATTAAACGGAAACGTGACCAGCATGCAGTTTGTGCTAATTTACACAAGGAGCGCCGCGTTAATCTCGCCAAAATTGACACGCAATTGACGCAATTTGCACAGTATTTTACATATACACGGAAAAAAGAAAATATCTAAATTTACAATTTAAAGTAGTTAACTTGCACTCAAGTGGTAATTTTTGCTACAAAAAAATAACAAATTCTGCTTTTTCATTGTAAGAGTTATACAATTTGAAATATGTAGTAAAACTTACTAAATTCCAGGAAAAGAATATCAAATATCTTAATTACATTTATGTAAATATATTATAATATATATTATAATTATCTTCATTATAATTAATATTAATATCAAATATCTTATTAAAAGAACCTAACGAGCAGAATCTTGCAGTGAAAGTATATATTAAAATCTTAAAAATCCACGAAACCTCTTCAAATTTGAATATTTCATGAGATCCCTTCAACTTTTACTAATATTTTTAAATTCCTGAAAATCATTGCAAATACTTTTAATTTCAAGAAAAAGTTCAAAATCTTTTTAAAATTCCTAAAAATCTCTTTAAATTTCCTTTAATTCTTCAAAATTCTATAAAAAATTTTCAGATTATTTTGAAATATTTTTAAATTTCACGAGTTTTGAACTCCCTTTAAATTCGCTAGAATCATTTGAAATTCCTAAAAACATCTTTAAATATCTTAAAATTCCATGAATTATTTTAAATCGTTATATACATTATTTTCCAAAATCGTTTACAAATCATAAAAATCTCGTGAAATGCTTTAAAATTCGCTAAAATGCATTAAAATCTCTAAAAAAAATCTCGAAATAAAAAATCTCACAAAATCTTGTAAAAATCAGAAATAACTTGAAATTTTTTTTAATTCTATGAGAACTATTAATATTCCTGAAAATCGTTTTTAAAATGTCAAAATTACTTACAATTCTTACAAGATTCTAAAAAATTCTTTACAATACCACGAAAATCTTTAAATCCTTTGAAACACGTAAAAATACATAAAAATATTTTTAGCGGTTTTGAAAACTTTTTAAAATTCCCTGAAATTCCACAAAATATTTAAAAACCTATAAAAATCTAATGAATTCTTTTAAAATTCCATGAAGAACATTAAAATCACTTTAAATTCCTCAAACGCACTGTAAAATAATCCAAACTGCTTTAAAATCTTACAAGCCTTTTAAGATCCTTTTAAATTCCTGGAGAATATTTACAATTTATTAATCTCTTAAAATTGATGGAAATTTCTTGAAATTCCTAGAAACATCTTAAAATTTCACGAAACACCTTCAAATTTTTTAATATTTCATCAGATCCCTTCAATTTTCACTAATCTTTTTAAAATTTCTCAAAATCCTTAAAAGTTCAAAACCTTTGAAAATTTTGAAAAATCTCTAAAAATTTCCTATAGTCCTTCAAAATTCCATAAAACATTTTCAGAATCTCGTGAAATATTTTTAAATTCCACGAGGAATTTTAAAATTTCTTAAAATGCACAATAATTGCTTTAAATTTTTGGAAACGTGTTCAATTTCACTTAAAATTCGCTGAAATCATTTGAAATTCCTAAAACTTCTACAAAATCTTTTATAAATCATAAAACTTTCGTGAAATCACTATATTTGTAATATTGTGATTTTGTAAAATAATTTTAAAAGATTTCATGGAATTTTAAAATATTAAAAGATGTTTTTAGGAATTTCAAAAGATTTCAGCGTATTTTAAGGGATTTCAATAGGTTTCCAATAATTTTAAGAAATTGTTGTGCATTTTAAGAAATGCTGAAAATGTTGTATGGAATTTTAATGGATGACAGGAAGTTTTAAGAGATTTTTCAGAATTTTAAAAAATTTTCAAATTTTTCTTGGAATCCGAAGTATTTCAAAAGATTTTAAGGAATTTAAAAAAGATTGGTAAAAATTGAAGGAATCTCATGAAATATTAACAAATTTGAAGAGATTTCGTGGAATTTTAAGATGTTTCTAGGAGTTTCAAGTAATTTCAATAAAATTTAAGACATCTTTTCAAAAGTCGTTGTAAATTCGAGAGAATTTTACAAATAATGTTAAATGTTGTGAAGTGATTTTAAACCAATGATATAAAGTGATGTTATATACGAAATTTTTGAGAAATTACAATTGTATTATTATTGAAAATTTATACGTATTTTTAATATTGTCAGGGAAATCGCAGGGAAATTGAAAAATTGAATCTAGGTGTGCACCTTGATATTACTTTTATTCCACTAGCGTATTTTTTTTACTTGATAGCTTTTACACAAAATAGGAATAAAGTTTAATTAATTACACTTATTAAATCATGTTCCATTTTTATTTGTTTCAGGTATGTCCAATTTCACCTAAAAATTGAGTTCACCGGTTTATGAAGTAATACGTGAGTAAATAATCCCCATTTTTCGTTAATCGGATTTTTTCAAACAGAACAACTAAGTTCATGAGCGAGATAAATTGTGTACAAGGTGGTACATTAATACTGATCAGAAAATAGTCCGGCTAGATTTATTTAGCAACCGAGAAGCCAGCAGGCAAGCAAGCAACCGCCCTTCGCTGAATTACCAACCCCTTTGCCACTTTATTTAAAGCGAGGCGAGAGACTAGCTGCGAGCGCTTAATGTCCCGAAAGGCCGTATTTTCGCGATTATAATTTACAACACTCTCGCCACTGCATCGCTTCGTTGAAATTTATGCTGTCCAGTGGTGAAAGCAGCCAGACCACACACAAAAAAAAATCGAGAAAAACACCTGCAAAATTGTGTTCAGACAAATTGCAATTCAGTTAAACAACCTGATTCGGATTTTTCCTCACACTATCTAAACTTTGCAGTCGTACGAGATTTTAATCGGATTCCCACAACTCACTCTCATTTCAGTTCTTAGTTTTTTCGTTTTTTTTTTTCATACTTTTTTTTAAATTTTTTTTTACGTCCGATTCTACTTTTTCCAGGTTTTTTGAATTCTTGTAACTTTTAAGGGATTTTAGAGTTTTTCGTGTAATTTTAAGAGATTTTTTTAGGAATTTTGAAAGATTTTGAAGTTTTTTGAGGAATTTAAAGTATTTCAAAGGATTTTGAGAAATTTTAAAAAGATTCGTGAAAATTGAAGGGATATCATGAAATATTAACAAATTTGAAGGGATTTCTTGGAATTTAAAGATTTTTCTAGGAATTTCAAGAAATTTCAATCAATTGTGAGAGATTTATTAATTATAAATATTCTCGTGGAATTTAAAAGGATTTTAAAAGGTTTGTAAGATTTTCAAGAAATTTTGATTATTTTAAAGTACGTTTATGGAATTTAAAGGGATTTTAATGTTCCTCATAGAACTGTAAAAGAATTCAGGAGATTTTGTATGGGTTTTTAACGATTTTGTGCAATTTTAGGGAATTTTGAAAAGTTTTCAAAAATTCTCAAAGATTTTTACGTATTTTTACATATTTTAAGAGATTTAAAAGTTTTTCGTGGAATTATAAAAGAATTTAAGAAACTTGTGAGAATTTTAAGAGATTTTAAGGAATTATAAATATTCTCGTGGAGTTTAAAAGGATTTCACAAGATTTTTATGATTTTCTAAATATTTTGTGGAATTTTAGGGAATTTTGAAAAGCTTTCAAAAATTATAAAAATTTTTTATGTATTTTAAGGGATTTAAATTTTTTTTTGGAATTCTAAAGGTTTTTAAGACACTTGTAAGAATTTTAAGTAATTTTGACATTTTAAAAATGATTTTGAAGAATCTTAATAGTTCTCATAGAATTTAAAAAAATTACAAAATCTTTTATAAATCGTAAAAATTTTTTAAATCCTTTAAAATTCCATAAAGAAAATTTAAATTCTTTAAAAATCAATTTAAGTACTTTTAAAATTCTTTTAAAATCCACGAGAATATCTATATTTCCTTTGAAAACTTTTCAAAATCCCTTAAAATTCCACGAAAAACTTTTAAATCCTTCAAAATACGTAAAAATCTTTAAAAATTTTTCAAAATCCTTTAGTATTCTACGAGGAAAATTTAAATTCTCTAAAATCACTTTAAAATAATTAAAATTTCTTAAAATTCTTGCACGCCTTCTAAAATCTCTTCAAATTCTTACAAGTTTCCTAAATTCCTTTATAATTCCGCGAAAAACTTTTAAATCTCTTAAAATACGTAAAAAAAACTTTTATAATTTTCGAAAATTTTTCAAAACTCCTTAAAATTGCACAAAATCTTTAGAAAACCATAAAAATCTCCTGAAATCCTTTAAAATTTTTCAAGATTCTTTAAAATTCCTTAAAATTCTTTGAATTTCCTAAACTTCCTTAAAAATGTCTTAAAAAATCATGAAGTTCTTTTAAAATTCAAAAAAAATCTTTTAAATATTATACAATTCTCTTGTAATCGCTTAAAATTCCAAAAACCTTCTTAAAATCCTTTAAAATTACTGAATATGTCTTGAAATCATTAGAAACCTAGAGAATCTCAGAGAATACCTGGAATACCTAAAATTTGTTAAATAAATTATCAAAGTTATTCATATAATACGTAAAAAATAACACAGTGAACACAAATGTCAATTTCTATTTTCCCTGGCAACTCCTCACATTTCCCTGAAATTTCCCTGAGAAACTTTTTTTTTCCTAACATTTCCCTGACTTCCTTGACATGTGGCCACCCTGAAGAACTAAATCGAATCTTCAATCAAGTGTAAGCAGTTGAAAATTGAATCATGCAAAAGAGTACAAGAAGAAAAGAATGAATATTGGGAAATTAAAATTGGAAAAGAAGGAGTAATGGAACTTCTACTCAGGTCTGGTGATCATTCTCGGTTATCCAATTGTTATCACCGTAATTAAAGTGACCGGGAGGAACGAGTTGAAGGCGCGTCCAAGAACCACTTTCGATTATAGAATTATAGTTTCCACCCAGATTCAGGGGGAATATCTCGTAATTCAATGGTGGTTAGTGGTTTATCATGAGGAAAAGAAAGAACAATCATAAAAGTGAAAAATTAAAAGCTCCTCACTTGTAAACATAAATTACATAATTAAATAAATAAATATAGATTAGATAAAAGACAAATACCAAAAATTGAGATTTTGAAAATTAAAGGAAAAGGTAACATCAAGTTGAAAGTTACCATCTTCTGGAGAGAGTGACCAATATATCAGCATTTTTTGGTACCGCTGACACAGCCGTAGAGGCGTTAAGCTTTTAAGGCACACGTGCCGCACGCATTAAAATTTACGGCTCTGCAACGACCGCATCCGGACCATATATAAAACCACTGTATATATGTGAGATACTAAACATGCTTGTAGAGTCCATCGATCATATACTACTGTATATACATTATATATACACCACCAGTAACATCGTGTCAAAAAGAATGGATATTTCGTGTATGTGGGTAGGTAAAACTAAAATGATTGGAACCAGGAATATTTAAAATTTGCAACAGGCTGATATGTTGGCTTATCTTGATCTCGTAATAAACGATTGCCATTTCAATTGAGAAACGAATGTCGATTCGATCGCAAACAAATCGTTTTCTGATAATTGAGTTGACTCCAATGTTTAGTGATTCATGATGCATGAAATATTCTCAATTTTACAGTCACGCTATATAATTTATACCCAGCTTATATAATTTATACTGTTACTAAATCAAGAGATAAATCAACTGATTTGCAGAACTGGCTTTCCGTTAAATTATAAGTTTATTTAATCACAACTTCATTCTAATTGAATCAAATGATTAATATATCTTTCCAAGCCAGTATTTTCATTGAAAAATACCGAAGATAACTTTTATCTCGACAGGTACATATATTGGCAATTACAACTTGTATTTTTTTAATTCCCTGCATAGAAAAAAGAAAATTGGTGAATTTACCATTTTAAATAGTCAATTTGCGCTTTGAACGCATTTTTTTCTGGAATTTAGTAAGTTTTACTATTTCAAATGGTAATTTTTGCCACAAGATTCAATTTTTCAATTTTCATGACATTTCCCTGACATTTCGTATAATATCACTTTAAATATTTTGAAATCACTTCAAAATACATAAAATTCGTTAAAATCTTTAAAATTCAAGACAAACTTGGAAGTCTCTTAAAATTCAGTGAAATTTATTGAAATTCTTAGAAACATCTTAAAATTCGATGAAATATCCTCAAATTTGTTAATATTTCATGAAAAAACATAAATTTTAACTACGTGTTTTGAAATTCATTAAAAAAACTTCAAAATCGTTTAAATTCTCTACAAAATCCTTCAAAATTCCAGGAGGAACTTTAATATCTCTTAAAATGGGTCAAAATTTCTTTAAATTACTGGAAATTTATTAAAATCTATTTAAATTCCATGAAATCCTTTACAATTCTACAAAATTTTTTCCGAATCATATAAATCTCGTGAAATTCTTTAAAATTCAATAAGGAACTTTGAAATTCCCTAAAATACATTAAAATCTCTGAATAAAAATTCGTGGAAACAAAAACCTCATAAAATCCTTCAAAAATAAAAAATAATCTTTCAGAGGAATATTTATATTCCTTAAAATCATTTTAAAAATGTCAATAGTTCATAAAATTTTTGCAAGCTTAAAATTCTTTTCAGTTCCACGAAAAAGTTTAAAACGTTTCAAAACACTTAAAGATCTCTTAAAATTCTTGAAAACCTTTTAAAATTCCAAAAAATTATACAAAATCTTTTTAAAATCTCTTGAAATATTTCAAAACTCCACGAGGAACTTTAATGTCCCTTAAAGTGCGTCAAAATCTCTTTTAATTATTGGAAACTTATGAATTTATTTTTTACAATAAATTTATTTACATTTTCACAAAATTTTTTTACGAATCATATAAATCTCGTGAAATTCTTTAAAAATCAAAAATAATTTTTGAAATTTTTTTAATTGCACCAGGAGTATTTAAATTTCTTAAAAGCATTTTAAAATTGACGAAATGTCTTTAAATTTTTACAAGTATCTTAAAATTCTTCAAAACCTCTTGTAATTCTATAAAATTCTACAAAATCTTTTATAAATCATACAAAATTTTGTGATATTCTTTAAAACTTCAATCAAGTCCGCTAAAATCATTATAAAAAAATGAAAATCTTTAAAAATTCTTACAAGGTATTTAAAACCCTTTAAAATTCCATAAGAATATTTATAATACTTAAAATTTCTTTCAAGTTTCTTAAAATCGTTTATAATGTAAAGAAAAACTTTCAAATCCCTTAAAATATATAGAAATCTCGTAAAATTTTTCAAAACTTTTCAAAATTCCCTAAAATTCCACAAAATGTTTAAAACACAATAAAAAATCTTGTAAAATCCTTTAAAATTCCTTAAAATTCTTTGAATTTCCTAAAATTTCTTAAAAATCACTTAAAATTTCATGAAGTCTTTCAAAATTCCATGAAAAGCGTTTAAATCCTTTACAATACTTAAAACTCCCTTAAAATTTTATAAAATTCCAGATAATCTTTTAAAAATCATAGAAATTTCATGAGATCCTTTAAAATTCCATGAGGATCGTTAAAATTCCACTAAATGTTTTAAATATTATACATATCTCTTGCAATTCCTGTAAATTCATAGAAATCTCTTAAAATCTTTTAAAATTACTTAAATTTCTTACAAGACTTTTTAAAATCTCTTAAAATTCTCACAAGTTTATTAAATTCCTTTATAATTCCACGAAAAACTTTTAAATCCTTTAAAATACTAAAAACTCCCTTAAAATTTTATAAAAAATTTAGAAAATCTTTTAAAAATCATAGAAATTGCATGAAATCCTTTAAAATTCTATGAGGATCATTAAAATCCTTTAAAATTAGTAAATTACTTTATAATCCTTCGAAATCCTTGGAAAGTTTCTAAAATCTGTTAAATAAACCATAAAATCTATATACGACATAAATAACAATTAACATAAATATCAATTTGGCCACCCTGAAAATGGTAAATTCATCTATTTTCTTTATTCCGTGTGTAATATTTTTCGATCAGTTATTCTTATGCATGAATTAAGAATCAAATTTGTGGAAAACTTTCTTCTTCAGTAAAGAAGTATAACAGAATATGTATTTTACTCCTAAAGGGGATTTTAATGAAACTGTCTAAAGCAAAGCAGGGCCTAATTGTTTTTAACGTATTCCTTCTATTTAAAAAGTTTAAATTACGAAATTAGAATCGCTCCGGGCGGAAAGTTTCTGGGGTGTATAAATTTGCTAGGGATTTTTTGTTTTTTTTTTTTCCATCGAAAACGAGCTTGTCTAGAAAACGCAGTCAGGTAACGTTTTGCTCTTGGAAAGGAGCTCGAGAATGGAGTCTCACATCCCATAGCGTCAGATACCCGGGAGTGGGATTACTACGTTAGCGAGGAAAAGAGACAAGTTAACACCACCCGCATGCGGTGAAAATTCGCCTTAAACCCAAGGAATTTTTACGCGGTCGCCGGATCTTCTGAAATTACGGTGTTCGTTGGCTTTTCCTTTTAACCCGAGGTCATGCCAAGGAAGTCTGCCTCCGATCATGGCCTCAGTCATCCCATAATTTTGACATTTAAGGAGGGAAGCTTTTTTTGCAAATCTCGAGTGAATGGCGTGGAAAAATATTCACTGTAAATTCAAGATAATTTAAAGATTACAGGAATTCAAAAAACCTGGTAAAAATAGAATCGGACGTAAAAGTAAATAAGGAATTATAAATATTCTCGTGGAATTTAAAATGATTTTAAAAGGCATTTAAGAATTTTAAGGAATTTTAATTATTTTAAAGTGATTTTAAAGAATTTAAATTTTCCTCGTGGAATACTAAAGGATTTTAAGAAACTTGTAAAAATTGTAAGTAATTTTGAAAAGTTTTCAAAAATTATAAAAGTTTTTTTTTTATGTATTTCAAGGAATTTAAAAGTTTTTCGTGGAATTATAAAGAAATTTAAGAAACTGGTAACAATTTTAAGAGATTTTAATTATTTTAAAGTGATTCTAGAGAATTAAAATGTTTATCGTGGAATTTTAAAAAGATTCGTGAAAATTGAAGGAATATCATGAAATATTAACAAATTTGAAGGGATTTCTTGTAATTTTAAGATGTTTCTAGGAATATCAAGAAATTTCAATCAATTTTAAGAGATTTATAAATTATAATTATTCTCATGGAATTTAAAAGCATTTTAAAAGGCTTGTAAGATTTTCAAGAAATTACGATTATTTTAAAGTGCGTTTGTGGAATTTAGAGGGATTTTAATGTTCCTCATAGAATTGTAAAAGAATTCATGAGATTTTTATGGATTTTTAAAGATTTTGTGAAATTTTAGGGAATTTTGAAGTTTTCAAAAATTTTTAAAGATTTTTACGTATTTTAATGGATTTTAAAGTTTGTCGTGGAATTTTAAAGAATTTTAAGAAGCTTGTAAAAATTGTAAGTAATTTTAACATTTTAAAAATGATTTTGAG
Organism: Synergus umbraculus; assembly: GCA_900474325.1. Classification (NCBI taxonomy): domain Eukaryota; kingdom Metazoa; phylum Arthropoda; class Insecta; order Hymenoptera; family Cynipidae; genus Synergus; species Synergus umbraculus. Next base: position 23,194 of record UCOK01019794.1, read on the forward strand.
GAATTTGAATAGACCTCATAGATTTCTAAAAAATTTCAAGTCATTTTTGATTTTTAAAAGATTTTGTACTTTTTCCTGGAATTTAAAGTATTTCAAAGGATTTTGAGGAATTTAAAAAAAAATAGTGAAAATTAAATGAATCTCATGAAATATTAACAATTTTGAAGGAATTTCGTGGAATTTTAAGATGTTTCTAAGAATTTCAATAAAATTCAATGAATTTTAAGAGACTTCAAAGTTTGTCTTGAATTTTACAGATTTTTTTACGAATTGCTTTTAGGTATTTTGAAGTGATTTTAAACAAAAGATTCAAAGTGATATTATACGAAATTTTTGAAAAGTTTCAATAATTATATTATATAATAATATTATTATTAAAAATGTATACGTATTCTTTTTAATATTGTCAGGGAAATTTCTCTGAAAGTCAGAGAAAAGTCAGTGAAATGTCATGTAAATTGAAAAATTGAATCTTGTGGCCCTCCTGCTCTTGCGTAAAAAATATCAGGGGAATTTTCTTCAAGTTAACGCCAGAGACCAAGAAAGCTTTTATTCTTCTGCACTGAAACTTTCGAAATTTAGAGCATCATTTAAACTTTTGCTTCTATACTTTCATTTAAGTATATATAGTTCGGGTTCATTTGCACGTGGACAACGATTTCGCGAGACACGGATCTGGGTTTCTCCTATATGTGGACGTACTTCCTCGACTAGAAGCTCTTCTCAGTAAGAATGTATCCGGCTTTATGCCGGCTATGCAAGTACCATGGAATGCTTAAGTGGAATCAGAGATTTCCGCGCTGTACATGGAAACTCAACACCAGAAAGGAAGGATGTAATATTAAGTAGGATTTACCAGACATTATAGTTACACTGAAAGAGTACCTACTACATATAGATATATATATTTAAAAACCAGGGTATACAGTAGAAAGTGTATTGTTTGCGGTTAAACTTAAGCTTAGACCTAGTCAAAAAAAATTGAAAATCATGGCAAAGTCAGTTATCTTATCTTATCTCATCTCATCTTATCTCATCTCGTCTCATCTTATATTATCTTATCTTATCTCATGTCATCTCATGTCAACTTATATCATCTTATCTCATTTCCTCTTATCTCATCTCGTCTCATCTTATCTTATCTTATCTTATCTCATGTCATCTCATCTCATCTTATATCATCTTATCTTATCTCATCTCGTCTCATATCTCATCTCATCTTATCTTATCTTATCTTATCTCATCTTATCTCATCTCATCTTATCTCATCTTATCTTATTTCATCTCATCTCGTCTCATCTTATATTATCTTATCTTATTTCATCTCATCTCGTCTCATCTTATATTATCTTATCTCATGTCATCTCATCTCATCTTATATCATCTTATCTTATCTCATCTCATTTCCTCTTATTTCTTATATTATATTATCTTATCTTATCTTATATCTTATTTCATCTCATCTAGTCTCATTTTATCTCATCTCATCTCAACTTATCTCTTATCTTACCTTACCTTATCTTATCTTATCTTATCTTATCTTATCTTATCTTATATTATATTATATCTTATTTCATCTCTTGAAACTATTTAAATATTTAAAATTTCTAGACACCTTTGAAAATATCTTTAATCCAGTAAAACTCTTGAATTTACAATTTATTATTGACAATTATATAAAAGAGGCAGGGCGTGAAAAAAAGAGAATACAGTGGAATCTGTGACACTCTAAATAATGTTTTCGTCAACTTTAAGGGTTTTGATGCATGAAAGAAACGCGTGGAGCGTAAAATGGGTTGACAGAATAAAAAGAAACACACACACATTGATACAGGGGTTAAAAGGGAAGAAACTACTGAGGAAGTGCTGTCTGGAGGTAACTCTTGAAAATCAGGCAATTTAAATTCACTGTAAAAAGGCTCTTTAATTAAAAGACTTTAATTCCTCACGCTCGTGCTACGTAAATGAACTAACTTAGTTATTCATACTAATCACTAAGGTCTCGTCTAGTAATTAGAATTTCGTCTAGATTCTAATGCGTGATACTTTTTATAATAACTGGATGGACTGTCAATATAAACATAAAACATAGTTGATTAATTAATCGACTATTATCAATTATTCAAATAATTGCCAGTATAACTTTATTCAAACACAAAATGATTTTCTCCTTTTTTTTCACCATATATATTTTCACCATATATACACCTGCGAATGTAATTATTGGGAAATGTTTCTTTTTCTTCCCAGGGCAAAAAAACTTCTCTGCGTGGAAATTTGTTTGGCCTAGTTAGAGATTTGTTTCATGAGTTTCAAATGAAACGAAATTTTACCGACCAGCTTTAGAAATAAATTAATAGAGAGCGCAGCGACTCGATAAATTGTCTCTGTAAATCAGAGAACGTTTTTCACTTTAATACACATTAATTGGTTTGCAATTAATATTTCTAATTACTTCGAATCTTCCAATTATACTGCTTTTCTCTTTGAAATTTAATCAACTAATTTTCTTACTGGGAAATTCACAATTTTTGATTGTCTTTATTTTCATTGGATATAATTATCGGTTACTTTTTATTCAACTTTTGAAGAGTGATTAATTACATTTTTGAAAGCTTCTTTTATTTTTTTGAATGCTTCTTTATTTTTTTAATGCTTCTTTATTTTTTTAATGCTTCTTTATTTTTTGAATGAGAAAAATTAACTGGGATTCATCAGAAGGACAAGTTTCGTTTTTCCACGTTCTCCATCCGCCCAAGAAACTTGGTGATATTATTTTTGTTTAACTGTTTCCGAGCATCACGTGACAATGGCAGTAGAATAAAAGTTTCGTGTTCCGTGCGTTTTTTGTATATTCGTTTTCTTCTTTTTCTTGGCACAACTCAATTTTTCTCCACGTTATTTATTTTCCACGCAGTGCTACGACTCTCTGGGGTTTACGAAATACTGCTCCTTCAAAGTTCGCTCGTTGCTCGTAAAGCTCTTGCGGCTAGCTCGATTAAATCGGTGTCCAGAGTTCATAAAAGTGCCTCTAGGTCACTTGAAAGGGCTGAGCGTAACTTTTCGAACAACTTGCGTGGCTCACAAAAGCGGATAGATAGCCACGTATGCAAATTCAAGGACTATCTTTGCATTTTAAAACATTTCCTGTATATTTTAGAGTGCATCTGGTGTTGCAATAAACAATAAAAATAAACTAGTCACACAAACTAAAGCCGGAAATCGGTGCAAATATTTAGTCACCATGTAATTGAAGTTTAATTTTCCGTGTAGAAATTTCGATGGGGGTTTAGTGGGGGCCTCACTATTTTTCCCTTTTTTATTCAGGCCCTGGTGAGGAAAACTAGTCGGGGCCCTAATGGGGAAAACTAGTCGGGTCCTGATGAGGAAAACTAATTGGGGCCCAAATAGGGAAAACTAGTCGGAACCCTGGTGGAAAAACTAGTCGGGGCCCTAATTAGTTTTTTCTAGACTAGAACTTCTAGTCCCGGCCACGCTAGAACCCTCCTTTAAATGGGGAAAGATAGGGAAATTTCTACACGGGTTAGTGATCATTGAAGTTTAATTAATCTCGAAAAAGTTTCGTTTTGCCTCCCTCAATAAATAATTAAAATACTTTCGACGGCTCTATTCTTACACTTTCAGTGAATGTTAGTTATTTTAGATAAGAGCCTGCCCACGTGATCAGAGTTTACTTTAGTTTTCGAACGTGATGTGCTAGTCAGAAGAGGTCTTCGGTCTTATTGATGAAGCTCGTTAGGAGATGAAGGTAGTGTTGAAACAGAGATTGGTGCTACACTGGATGAAGTTCAATTAGCAACTCTCTCTGAGACACAGGATTTATCCCAAAATGTGTACCTTTGAGGCAGGATTCACGAAATTGCTGAGATATACGTTCTTTAATTCTGTAAATAATTAGTTGTTAATCTTATGAGGATTCTTTAGCTTCTTCAGACATCAGAGTTCTAAATTCGGGGTGGTCACATTTCAGAGAAGTCAGGGAAATGCGAGTTTGTAATGATTTCAAGACATTTTCAATAATTTTAATGGATTTTAAGAGGTTTTTAGAAGTTTTAAGTGAATACAAGAGATTTTTATAATATTAAAATGATTATCCACGCCCCTTTTCATTAAACCACGCTCATCCGCTCATTAGACACGTGTACTTTTCTTTAAACCACGCCCACCTCTCATTACCCACGCCCCTTTATTTATACCACGCCCCTTTTCTCATTATCCACGCCCCATTTTCTTTAAACCACGCCCATCCACTTTGACCACGCCTTTTTAAGCCACGCCTGCAATTTTTTCATTCATTTGGGTACTCTGAGAGTTCAGTTAATTCCATGAAAATCATTTCTTTTCAGAGATATATTTTTACGTTTGAAATATATATTATTCAAAGCATTCGGTAACTCATAATCCCTTTATTATACCTACAAATAAAAAGATTAAGGCATTACTATAATTTGACAAAACAGTTATAAACAGACATTTAGCGATTTAGGGCCAATTCCACCAACTGTGATTGAATCCACGATTAACCAATCATGGTTATTTTTTAATCATCGTCCTAATCATGACTAACTTGTCAAGCATTCCACCATGATTTTTTAACCTCGGATAAACGAATCGTATACCTTGTTCGCAGTAAAGTAGTAATAATCGACAAAGTAGTAATAAGAATAAATAGAATAGTATTAATAACCGAAATCGCCTTAGAAAATCCACATCATTCAAAGTTTCAAAGTAATTAATTCGTTCATTAATTATTCGTGGCCTTCTCTCAATGGCAGTATCATCTTCCTCACGAGCGGATGGGCGTGGTTTAAAGAAAAAGGGCGTGTCTAACGAGCATATGGGCGTGGTTTAAGAAAAGGGGGCGTACTTATTGAACCGATGGTCGTGGTTTAAAGAAGAGGATCGTACCCAATTAGGTGATGGGTGTGGTTTATTTTTTTATTAAAAAAATTTTTTTTCTTTAAATCACGCCCATCCATTTTAGACGCGCCTCTTATTCTCAGACCACACCGCCTGCTCATTAGACACACCCCTTTTCGTTAAACCACGCCCATCCACCTTTGCCACGCCTTTACACTCATTTACGCCCCCTTTTCTTTAAACCACGTGAATTCGAGAGATTTTTACGAATGTTAAATTTGAAATTTAACATTTTATTCCAAATTTTTATAACATTTAAATAGATATTATACGAAATTGTTGAAAAATTTGAGCAGTATTATTATTGAAACTTTTTACGCATTTTTAATACTTTTCTGTTAAGGAAATTTGTCTGAAAGTCAGGGAAAAGTCAGAAAAATCTCAGAGAAATTAAAAAATTAAATCTTGTGGCCCCTTTGATATTCTTAAATATTGACGAATCATAGACACCAAATCTGAACTTTCAGCATTTCGATTCTAAGACTCAGTTCTTTAATTCCGAGGTTCCTCCAACATTCATTGACTTCCCCAATCTAGAAAATCGGATAAATACGCTTTTTCTTGTGGTAAGCTGCCCTGTAAATCCACTCACCACTGGTAGAGCTAGAAGAGAGAATTGAACGGTACAGGAGTGGTGCAGAAGAGGCAGAAGGAGAGATTGGAAGTTAAAATGTTTACCAGGACGAGATTGAATTCCCAACCGAATCTCTTCTTGAATTTTCTCGTAGAATCGGTTGGCACACTAGTCGATTTGGGTCGGTATACTGGTCGACTCTCCAGGTCGAGTGTATCGCAAGTTCGACGTTGAGTGGGAAGCTAGTGAAATCTCCGCCTCTTGAGTAGTCGAATTCTCGCTAACGGGGCAGGGGGAATTCTGCAGATGCAAATATAAGCTTGTCTATGTACCTATATTGAAAATAGATTCCAATCATATTGGAATATGATCCACTTCTCTGAGCATTGAAAATACTTGGCTGGAATATTATTGGCTTCTCTAATTATACACTGAACAGCTAATTATCCTCAATTAAGGAGAAATCACTCAAAGTCAAACTCTGTTTATGCTACTCCATCAATAATCGCTTTAAATTGAAGCTTGCAATCACAGAAAACTATTCTGACATTCCAATTATGGAGGTTTGAGATTATTCAACAATAATTCAAGAAGATATTTAAAAATTTCATAATTCAAATCCCATATCCAAAGTTCCCGGTAAAAAATGGTGTGTGTGATACAATTGACAAACAAGTCGAGTCAGTCTCTCGGGATGAGTTAAAAATACTAAAAGCAAATAATGCTTGACCAATTCTGTGAAACATAAAACATGTATACGATATCATGTTATGGGTCATTACTTATGCAAGGAACAAATATCAAACTACAAAACAGGCAAAACAAAAACGTGACGTGTTCGTGGTGACAAATAAATTTTCAGTTTAATTTACGAGGGCCCTCACGTATCACGTTCAAGTGCATAAGTCTGCAACGCAGTTACGTTTACAAAGCGTGTACAGATCATAATTACATAACTGGCAAACTTGAAGTGCGTTGCATTATGTTTTACCGCAATACTGTATTTTATAACGCCTGTCGTGTATGTGCGCATGAAACATAAGCGCGGATATAATTATATCTGTATAATATTCATGCTACTGCAAGAGTAATTACGACAGATGCAGAGGCATCACGCGTTCCGGAAGGATGATTTTATTGGAAAATTTAGTATACTCTGTATTCATCCCTTTGCATTATCGACGGAGAGGAAATCGCTGCTTTGACGAGTTATAAAATCGTTTTCAATCATTAATTTTCATTTGTGTACGATTATTTATTTAGTTTCTTACAACTTCCAGTCATTAAAAAATCTAAATGATGAAAGTTTGCTGATTCAAATTTAGAAAATCATAAAAATTTTGTTAAATCCTTTAAAATTCCACGAGGACCTTTCAGGGTGGCCACATGTCAGGGAAAAAAAAAATTTTCAGGGAAATGTCAGGGAAATGCGAGTAGTTGTCAAGGAAAATAGAAATTGATATTTATGCTGTGTTATTTTTGTCGTATTGCATATATAAATTTTATATTTTATTTAAAAGATTTTAGAAACTTTCCAAGGATTTCAAAGGGTTATAAAGAATTTCCAGGCATTCTTTGAAATTCTTTGGGTTTCTAATGATTTCAAGAGATTTTCAATAATTTTAAAAGGTTTTAGGAGGTTTCTAGGAATTTAAAGAGATTACAAAAGGTTTGAATAATATTTAAAAGATTTTCTGGAATTTTAATAAATTTTAAGAGATTTTTATGTATTTCAAAGGATTTAAAAGTTTTTCATGGAATTATAAAGGATTTTAAGAAACTTGGAAGAATTTTCAGAAATTTAAAGGGATTATAAATATTCTCATGGAATTTTAAAGGATTTTAAAAGGCTTTTAAGAATTGTAAGAAATTTTGATTTTTTTAAAGTGATTTTAAGGGATTTGATTGAAATTTTAAAGAACCTCACCAGATTTTTATGATTTATGAAAGATTTTGTAAAATTTTATGGAATGTCAAGAGATTTTCAAGAATTTTAAGAGATCTGTAGGTATTTTTAGAGATTTTAAAGTGTTTCGTAGAATTCATAAAATTTTAAAGAAATTTTGACATTTTTAAAAATTTTTCTAAGAGATTTAAATATTCCTTGTGGAATTAAAAAAAATTTCAAAAATTATTTTTGATTTTTAAAGGATTTTGTGAGGTTTTTGTTTCCAAGAATTTTTATTTACAAATTTTAAGTGATTTTGGAAAAATTTCAATAGTATTATTATTAGAAATTTGTACGCATTTTTAATACTTTTTTGTCACGGAAATTTGTTTGAAAGTCAGGGAAAAGTCAGGGAAATTGAATAATTGAAATACTTTCAATTCCAAAAAAAAAAAACTTCAAAATATTTTTAAATTCCTACAAATATCTTAAAATTTCCTGTAATCCTTCAAAATTCCATAAAATTGCACGAGAAAAATTTGAATTTTTTTTTTAATCACTTTAAAATAATGAAATTCTCTTAAAATTCTTACAAGCCTTTTAAAATGCTTTTAAATTCGACGAGAATATTTATAATTCCTTAAAATCTCTTAAAATTCTTACAACTTTCTTAAATTCCTTTATAATTCAACGAAAAACTTCTAAATACCTTAAAATACGTTTTAAAACTCAACAAAATCTTTCAAATATTATATAAATCTATTGTAATCGCTTTAAACTCCTAAAAACTTCTTAAAATCTTTTAAAATTCCATGAAAAACTTTTAAATTCTTTAAAATACTTCAAACTCCCTTAAACTTTTATAAAATTCCAGAAAATCTTTTAAAAATCATAAGAATATCATGAAATCCTTTAAAATTCGACGAGGATCATTAAAATCCTTTAAAATTACTTTTATCAATCAAAATTTCTTAAATTCTTTCTTCTTTTCTTAAATTCTTATTCTTGTTTTTAAAATTTTTTAAAAATCCACTGAATTTTTTAAATATTATACATATCTCTTGTAATCCCTTTAAATTCATAGAAACCTCATTAAATCTTTTTAAATTACTGGAAAAATACTAAAAAATTCCAGAAAATCTTTTAAAAACCATAAAAATCTCATGAAATCCTTCAAAATTCCACGAAAATATTTATAATCCCTTAAAATTTCTTCCAAGTTTCTTAAAATCCTTTAAAATTCCTCGAAAATATTTAAAATCCCTTAAAATACATAAAAATCTTTTAAAATTTTTCAAAATTCCACAAAATTTTTAAAAAACAATAAAAAAATCTCGTGAAATCCTTTAAAACTCCACGAGGAACATTAAAATCCCTTAAAAAAATCAAAGTTTCTTAAGATTTTAAAAATCTTTTTAAAATCCTTGAATATTCCTTAAAATGCGTAAAGATTTCATGTGGTTTAACTTCTGAAGATCTTTTTACGAGTTTTAAGTTGTATTTCAAAACATTTATGATTTAAATCGTTTTCGTGGATTTTTAAGGAATTTCATCAGCTGTTTGTGAATTTTAAGAAATCTTAACGAATTTTAAGCAATTTCAATAAGGTTTTCCTGAAATTTTGTTACACCATTAGTTTTTGTTTTTCTTCTTACAACTTCAAGTCATTCAAAAACCAATCAGGTTTGCAACAACAATGTAAAAGACATCACATCTTTAGGGTTTTTATTAAATTTTATGAGATTTCTAATAATTTTAATGGATTTCAAGAGATTTTAGTGATTTTGGAAATATTTTATGAGATATCTAGTCAGTGAATTTTATTGAGGGATTTCAGAGGATTTTTATGATTTTTTAAAAAGATTTTGTAGAATTTACAAGGATTTCGAAGGTTTTTGTAAAATTTTGAGAGTAATCAAGAGATTTTCCTATTTTTTAAAATATTATAAGATTTTTAAGGATTTCATAGAATTTTATGAAATTTCTGATGATTTAAAAATATTTTAAATATCAACAAACTTTCCCGAAATTTTGTTACACCATTAGTTTTTGTTTTTCTTCTTACAACTTCAAGTCATTCAAAAACCAATCAGGTTTGCAACAACAATGTATGCGAGATTTTCGAGACCTTTCGTGACACCTCTTTTTCAAGATAGGAATGAGAAATAGCTCACTGAATCAGATCCGCAGCGATTTTGACTGATTAGTCAGTGGAAAGTTAAATCCGGTATACACATACATATATCGCCTTTATAGATATACATATATTTCATTTCATTTTCAGCATAGGATATATATTACCTCTTTGTACTCTGAAATAATGTGGTGAAAGATCTAAGCTGCGTAGATTTGCAGCTTGTACATTGTTTACCATTTCCAGTCACGAATGCTGGCTCTTGTTATAATGAAATGCTTTAAAGTACAGCCACAGCTGGAAATGTTGATGAATTCATTACAACATCAAGTGCTTTTACATTCTGCTTTTATAACATTCCCTCTTTCATCGTATAAGGTTCATTTTCATCACGTAGCAAGGGTAGGAAAGTGTCATTTCGTGGAGACAGAGCCAGCAGTACACGATGTAACTGAATTACTATGGACGGAAGATACCCAGGACTTTTGGGTGTACTACTCTCCCGTTATGGTAATTCGGTTTGCAAAGTTTACGACTGGTAGAAAGATAGAGAGAAGCGCAGAGTAATAGAGAGAGCGAAAGTTATTTGATGATGCCAAGGGCTGTTTCTGGGGCAGCAGTATTTTCTATTTTTGGTTCCCATGCTACAAATGTAACTGTTCTGGTATTGTTGTCCACTTATACATCCATTTATACTTATCTGTGTAATCCTAGGGCTGTCGCAACTTTTAATTGAAAATTGTTGAACATTCAGTATCTATCTATAGATATATATATTTTACAAAGTTTTTCTTTTGTCTTTATTCTTTATATTATATAAAATGTGGATTCAGGTAAATGAGACAAAGTCTACTAAGTGAGTGGACGTGGTTTTGAAGAATAGGGGGCGTGTCCCATTTTCTATAAACCACGCTCAACTGCTCATTAGACACGTCCTTTGACGTGGGTGTGGTATAAAGAAAAGGGGCGAGTCTAATTAACATGTGGGCGTGGCTTAATATCAATTAGAGACGCCCCTATTCTTTAAAACCACGCCCATCTGAGCTTTAGGTACACCCGTTTTCTTTAAAACGTGATCATCCACTCATTAGACACTCCCCTTTGGACACGCCTTTTAAGCCACGTCAATCCGCTTGTTCACGCCTCTTTTAGTTAAACCACTCCCATTCACCCATTAGACACGCGTCTCTTCTTTAAACCACGCTACCCGCCCACAAGACACGGTCCTCTTATTTAAACCACGCCTAACCGCCCATTAGGCACGCCCATTTTCTATAAACCACGCTCAACTGCTCATTAGACACGTCCTTTGACTTGGGCGTGGTATAAAGAAAAGGGGTCGGTCTAATTAACATATGGGCGTGGCTTAATATCAATTAGAGACGTCCCTCTTCTTTAAACCCACGCCCATCTGATCATCGACTCATTACACTCCCCTTTGGACACGCCTTTTAATCCACGTCAATCCGCTTGTTCACGCCTCTTTTAGTTAAACCACGCCCATTCACCCATTAGACACGGCCCTTTTTCTTTAAACCACTCACTTATTAGACACGCTCCTTTGGCCAATAAGTATATATTGTTAATATATGTATATATTGTATTATAATATTATACCAGATGAAAATATCAGAGTACAAATAAACATTTGAGCGAGAATGTCTTACGAAATTCTATTTTAAGCTGCTATGATTCATAATTCAGATTTAAAGAATAGAATACGACTTTGTATAATGTATCTTTGAAGCTAGTAAGCTCTGGACTAAACCATCGTGCAAATCCTTTGCTGCCCCATACACACATCCCATGGGCGATCCTTTTGCTTTTAGTGCGAACAAAGCTGGGTATCCTTTGTGGATTGCGCGGTTTAATATTTACGCGTTGCGTCGTTAGGAAGTGTATTTATACCCGTTCACGCCTCTCACGGCCAGGTTTCTCGTTCATTAATTAATGCGTGCTAAAGATAAGATACGATAATACGAGCTGGCCTTTATTGTGCAAATGTGCAAGCAAAAGATTTTTCGTGATTCTTATAAATTTGCGAGATTAATTATTAAAATTCATAGTTTATATAAATTCATTGCTGACATAAATACACGCGCGCAATTCATTTTCTTTTTGCTCATTTTTACATTCTGATTATTTTAAAATTAAGTTTATACCAGTAGCAGACCGACGATTATTATTATTATTTTCTTTTTCTTTTTACGAAACTTGGAGTTATTCCAAAGCCAATCACATTTAAAACTATAATGTATGAATTTGTGCAATTTTAAGAGAATTTCAGGGATTTTTAATGTTTTCGTGAAATTTTAAGGAATTTCAAAAGGTTTGTAAGAGTTTTAAGGAATTTTAATTGTTATCCTGGAATTCCAAGGAATTTTAAGATATTTTAAAAGACATCGAAGAATTTCGAGGGATTTTATAGAATTTTATGAGATTTGTAATAATCTTAAGTGATGTCAAGAGATTTTTCTGTTCTTTAAAAGAGTTTGTGAGAATTTTAAAGGATTTCATAGAATTTTATCAGATTTCTGATAGTTTTAACGAATTTTAAAGATATAAAATGATTTTAAATGTTATCGTAAAATTTCAAGAATTTTTTAAAGTTTGTCAGACAATTTGGAGAGATTTCACAAGATTTTTACCATTCTTAAAGATATTGTAGATTTTTCATGGTTTTGATGGATTTTTATGAAATTTCCAATAATTTTCAAAGATTTCAAGAGGTTTTTCATATTTTTAAAAAATTTTGTTGGAATTATTAAGGATTTCGTGAAATTTGGCGAGATTTTTAATGATTTACAGGGATTTTAAATGTTAAGGAATTTCAAGACGTTTCTAGGAATTTTTAGAGAGTTTCATGAATTTAACGTGGATTTCAAAGGCTTCATTTCAGCGGTTTCTAAGGTTTTCGTGAAATTTTAAGTAATTTTAAAAGGTTTTTAAGAATTGTATGGGGTTTTAAGGAATTCTAATTGTTATCTTCGAATTCCATGGAATTTTAAGATATTTTAAAAGCTTTCTAAGAATTCCAAGGAATTTTATGGAATTTGGCGGGTTTTTTAATGGTTTACAGACATTTTAAATCTTAAGGAATTTCAATACGTTTCTAGGAATTTTTAGAGATTTTCATAAACTTTAACATGGATTTCTGATAATCTTAAAGGATTTTAAGGGATTTTAAATTTCATGATGTAATTTCCAGAAATATTAAGAGAATTCAAGATATTTTAATGATTTTTAAAAGACATCACATGTTTAGGGTTTTTATTCAATTTTATGAGATTTCTAATAATTTTAATGGATTTCAAGAGATTTTAGTGATTTTTAAAATATTTTATGGGACAACTTGTCAAGGAATTTTATTCAAAAATTTCAGAGGATTTTCATGATTTTTTAAAAAGATTTGGTAGAATTTAGAAAGTTTTTGGAAAATTTTAAGAGTTTTCAAGAGATTTTTCTAGTCTTTAAAATATTATAAGATTTTTAAGGATTTCATGGAATTTTATGAAATTTCTGATGATTTAAAAATATTTTAAATATCAACAAACTTTAAGTCGTTTCTAGTAATTTTGAGAGATTTCTACAAATTTTAACATGGATTTCAAGAGATTAATGATTTTGTAGGTTTTTATAAATTTTTAAGGATTTTCAAGAGGTTTTTAGAAATTTTAAGACTCTTGAACGAAATTTAAGGAATTTCAAAGTTTTTCGAGATATTTTAAGAGACGAGCGTAATTATTCAGTATATAAGTAATTATTCACTACAGTAATTATTCACTGACATATGTGAATAATTACTTGACTCTATAATTACTTTACTTTATAATTCCTGATTTACCTGGTCAAAAACGAATGTAATCTCAACAAACCTCACTAAAAATTTCATAATAATTCGACACACTTTTTTAAGAAAATAAGGGAGGAAAAATAGAACAGGGGAATGTTTTCTTTTTCTTTAAATAAGCCGGGTCGCTATCGTGATCTCTTGAACGATAAGAGGGATAAGAGGGAGTGGAACGCCACCCCCTCGGGTTGTATTTGCAAATCCTTTACCCTAGACAACCGGCTACAGGATGAGAGCACGAGTCGTTTCAGCAAGACAAAGTTACACGAGGACTTCGAGCCCCTGTAGCTAATTTAGAAGCGTCCCGTATCCGACAGGGCACCGCGAATTATTGGCATAGACTGGGGTCAGGATCCGCCTATGCTTGTATAGCTTGTGGTCGTTATGAGGACTGGTCGCTCGTAAATCGGACACTTCCGGTCGTCCAACCTCGTCCAAACTTCCCTTAGTCGATCAGTTCAACTTCTCTTTCTCATCTCTCCTTCTATATATAATTATAACTCCTTCTATAAAATAACTCCTTCTATACATGGAGCGCATGAATATGCCCCAAATTCTATTTTTCATAAAATTTAATTTACATAAACTCATTTCACCTAATCATAATGTGCTATAATTTTTATGTTTCCTAAAATCTATTTGTCCTAATTTTTATTATTTATAATATTCATTTCTCATAATATTTATTATTCATAATTTTCATTTTACATAATTTTTATTCTTCATAATGTTCAATTTTCATAATTTTTAATTTTCCTAATCGCTGTTTGCTATAATCTCCAAGTAACATAAATTACATTCTTCATAACGGATGTCCGGTCAAATTTTAGGTCGTTATTTCCCATCCATGTCTAGTTAAACTGGATACTTCTTTTCTTAAATTGAAATGGCGCGAAATTTAAATAGAGTGATTATTATTATTTGCGGACAAAAGAACATACAAATGGAATTGTACAAATATTAACAAATATTAACTAATTGCACAATATATTAATATTTCTACAATTTCATTTGTTTAATTCTTCTGTAAGCAAGTAATAATAATCACCCTATTTAAATTTCGCGCCATTTCCATTTAAGAAAAGAAGTATCCATTTTAACTAGACACGGATGGGAAACAACGACCTGAAATTTGACCGGACATCCGTTATAAAGAATGGAATTTATGTTACTTGAAGATTATAGCAAACAGCGATTAGGAAAATTAAAAATTATGGAAAATAATAATTAGGAATAACAAAAATTATATAAAATTGAAATTAGGAAACATAAAAATTATAGCACATTATGATTAGGTGAAATGAGTTTATGTAAATTAAATTTTATGAAAAATAGAATTTGGGGCATATTCATGCCCCCCCCCCCCCTTTACACAATCCAAAACTTAAAGGTGTAAGGGAATTTCCTCTTATTAAATAAAAAAATTCAATTTCGCAAGGAGCTAGGAAAATGACTTTAGCTCTCCTCTTTTAAGAAACTTGTCCCTTTCACAGGAAATAATTCAATTCTTGGTTGGATCTGCGATCGAAACTTTTCTTTGGACTTGGGTATCTCGAATGAGTCACTAATAAGAAAACTGTTCGACGCCGATATTCGCTATATCATTCCAATTTTACACCTGAACGAATTTGTCGTTTCAGAAGCTCTTACGAACTCGACCAAACTTGGAATGATTTGTGCGGCAAGTGCGCCTTGGGCCTTTCAAGTCTTCTTCTTAATTCAAACTCAGGATCGTCGAGACGACATTTCCAAGACAAAATCCTTCTTACAGCTTTCTCAAGTGGTAAAGCAGAGGAGGTCGTTCACAGAGTGAAGCTACCAACTGATCAGGAAACTCGTTACGAAAGTTAGTTAACGTCTATTCAAAACCCTGATTTGTGTTCAACTTCCACAGTGGTTGACTACTTAACCGAGAGAACTCTGTCCTGCAATAAATAGACGTAGCTGCTTTTTATTTATAGAAAAAATATTAACTTTGTGTTTTGCTTAATCATTAGTCGAAATCCTCCTGTCTTAAAAAAGTGGTGTCACGAAATGTCTCGGAAATCGGAAGAATTAAAAAAGAAGAAAATAATCGCACGCGTATTTTTTTGCCTTCGTCTATTAAAATTTGACGAAAACCTTCAAAATTACTTTAAATTTATTTAAAAATCTCAAAATTCCTCGAAATCTCTTGAAAATCCTTAAAAGTTCACAAAAACCTTCAAAATCGTTAATCTCTTGATCTCCATGTTAACATTCGTGAAAATTTCTAAAAATTACTAGAAACTTTTTATGAAGTTTCTTAACAATTAAAAAATTTTTAAATTATTGGAAATTTCATAAAATTCCATGATATCCTTAAAAATTTTATAATATTTTTAAAAATAGGAAAATCTCTTGATTACTCTTAAAATTTTACAAAAACCTTCAAAATCCTTGTAAATTCTACAAAATCTTTTTGAAAAATCATAAAAATCCTCTGAAATCCCTCAATAAAATTTCCTGACAAGTTATCCTATGGGATATTTCCAAAATCAGAAAAATCTCTTGAAATCCTTTAAAATTATTTGAAATCTCACAAAATTTAATAAAACCCTTGAAGATGCGATGTCTTTTAAAAATCATTAAAATGTCTTGAATTCTCTAAACATTTCTGGAAATTACGTAATGAAATTTAAAATCCCTGAAAATCCTTTAAGATTATATCAGATACTTTTCTATGATAACAATTAAAATTTCTTTTATATCATTTAAAATCAATAAAAAATATTAGAAATCTCATAAAATTCCATGACATCCACGTTAAAATTCATGAAAATCTCTAGAAATTCCTTGAAACGTCTTAAATTCATTAAAAATCTACCAAATTTCATGAAATTCTTAACAATTCTACAAAATTAAAAAAAAATTTGAAAAATCTCGAAATCTTTTAAAATTATTAGAAATCTCATAAAAATCCATCAAATCCATCATAAAAATTCCACAATATTTTTAAAAAATCTACTAATTTCTTGAAAATCCTTAAAAACTAGAAAAATCTCTTGAAAACTCTTAAAATTTTCCAAAAACTTTCTAAATTCTACCAAATCTTTTTAAAAAATCAGAAAAATCTTTTGAAATCCTTTAAAATTATTAGAAATCTCATAAAATTAAAAAAAAAACCCTTAAAAATGCGATGTCTTTTAAAAATCATTAAAATCTCTTGAAATCCTTAATAATTAGAAAAATTTTTTGAAATCTTTTTAAATTATTATAAATCTCATAAAAATCCATCAATATCTCTCACAATTCTTAGAAATTTTTTAAAATATCATAAAATTCCATGGAATTCCTTAAAACTCCATAAAACTCTTAAAAACCTTTTGAAATTCCTTAAAATTTCACGAAAACGATTAAAATCATAAATGTCTTGAAATCCAAGTTAAAACTCGTAAAAAGCTTTACAAATTCCTAAAAACCTCTTGGAATTTCTTAACATTTATAGTCTCTTAAAATCTTTAGAAATCTCATCCATGATGAGATTTCTCCATATAATCCATGAAATTCCATGAAATCCTTACAAATTCTACAAAATCTTTTAAAAATTAGAGAAAGCTTCTTAAAATTATTTGAAACTGCTTGAAATGCTTCAAATTATACGATAAAATTTTAATTTCCTAGGCGCCCTTTAAAATTATTAGAAATTTCATGAAATTCCATAAAATCGCTCGCAATTCTTAAAAATCTTTTAAAATATTTTAAAATTCCTTGGAATTCAAGAATAACAATCAAAATTCCTTAAAACCCCATAAAACTCTTACAAATCTTTTTAAATTCCTTAAAGTTTAACGAGACCCTTAGATATCCCTGAAATTCTTTGAAATCTTTTTAAATTCTCAGAAACCTTTTAAAATTTCTCCAAATTTCAAAAAATTTCAAATCCCTTTTAAAATCGCCAAGAATTCTTATAAAAGTCTCTTAAAATATCATAAATTCTTTTAAAATTTCACGAAATATCCTAAAATCCTTTAAAATTCTACAAAATCTTTTTAAAATCCTAAAACTCTTTTTAATTTCTTAAAAATAACTTAAAAATCATCAAATTCCCTTAAAATTTCTAGAACCCTCCTGAAATTCCGTTCTAAAAATGTCTCAAAAATCCCTCATACATTATAGTTGCAAATCTGATTGACTTTGGAATGACTTCAAGCTGTAAAAATAAAAAAAATTTCCGTAAGTCTTAATGAAGAGCTTCACTGCATTCGTTTTTTTTTTTTTTTGAATTCTTTAAAACACCTGCAATATTAAGTACACGCAGAACATAGTTGACCTCAATACTGACCTCTATTATGCTCATGTTAGAAGGCGAAGAAGACTCGAGGGACTCACTGCCATTCTAGAAAAGAATTTAATTCCCTCTGCAAGTGGAACGCTTCATGTTCTATAGAAGCATTTTTATCCTTTCCATTTGTGCTATTAACTTTTTGTTTCCCTGCTTTTTTAGCTGCTGAGTGCTATCTTTTCAATCTTGTCATCAGCATTTTCTTTTTATCTTAATTCAGAAAATTAATAATTACGATTTAAATTCATATTATATTTAAAGGACCAAGAACACAGGTCGGGTAAAATAGATAGGGAAAGCTATCTTGATTTAAGACTCAATTCCAATTGTTTTGAATCCCTGAATATTTTTATTATAATTTTTACAGAAAAAATTGTTGGTTTTCTGTCTTATGTTCTTTTAACCCTCTCTGTACTCCTTCCGTTTTTTATCCTTATTTTCATCCCTCCATTTCGGTCTAGTTTACCTTCATCTCACACCACACCCTCTGCTTCGTTCGAGTAAATCCCGTACGCCTTCCGGGAATAATATTCCAGATTCCAGGGGTCGACGGCATCTTGGCCTTTCTGGACAAGGCGAATATTTCATTACGAGCACCTTCTCTTAATACCGTCCCAGGTATTCGTAAGAAGTGTCTAATTAATTGGGAACTAGAATTTAGCACAATTTTCTAAGTGGCTCGCTAAGGAATTTCAATTTACAGGAAAAGTCACCTAATTAGGGAAATGAATGAACCGGGGCAGGAAATGACTTGGAATTTAAAATCGAGCCGTGAATAATCTCGACCTTGGTATTTTTTAAAGTTAGTCAAGGAATTTTATATGGGAAGATTTCAAAAGATTTTTATGATTTTTAAAAGATTTGGTAGAATTTAAAAGGATTTCAAAGGCTGTACATTTTTAAGGGTTTTCAAGAAATTAATCGATTTTTAAAAGATATTGTGGAATTTTTGTAGATTTTCAAGAGGTTTCTAGGAATTTCTAAGGTTTTCATGAAATTTTAAGGAATTTCATAAGGTTTTTAAGAGTTTTATGGGGTTTTAAGGAATTTTGATTGTTATCCTGGAATTCCATGAAATTTTAAGATATTTTAAAAGATTGCTAAAAATTGCGAGGGATTTTATGGAATTTTATGAGATTCCTAATAATATTAAAAGATTTCAAGAGATTTCTCCAATTTTTTTAAAATTTTGTTTGAATTGTTAAAGATTT
Source organism: Synergus umbraculus (assembly GCA_900474325.1). Lineage (NCBI taxonomy): Eukaryota > Metazoa > Arthropoda > Insecta > Hymenoptera > Cynipidae > Synergus > Synergus umbraculus. The sequence continues at coordinate 42,095 of UCOK01019794.1, forward strand.
CATGGAATTTCGGAAGATTTATAATGATTTACAGGGATTTTAAATGTTAAGGAATTTCAAGACGTTTCTAGGCATTTATATAGATTTTCATGCATTTTAACGTGCATTTCAAAATATTTATAATTTTTATGGGATTTTAAGCAATTTTAAGATATTTTAAAAGATTGCGAAGAATTGTGAGGGATTTTAAATAATTTTTTATGAGATTTCTAATAATTTTAAGTAAATTCAAGAGATTTCTCTGATCATTAAATGATTTTGTGAGAATTTTATACAGAGATTTCAAAAGATTTTTACTATTTTTAAAGATCTAGTATAATTCAAAAGGATTTCAAACGCTGTCAATTTTTTAAGGGCTTTCAAGAAATTAGTCGATTTTTAAAAGATATTGTGGAATTTTTATGGATTTCATGGATTTTATGAGATCTCTAATAATTTAAAAATATTTCAAAAGATATTTCAAATTTTTAAAAAGTTTGGTTGGAATTGTTAAGGATTTTGTGGAATTTGGCGAGATTTCTTATGATTTACAGGAATTTTAAATGTTAAGGAATTTCAAAACGTTTCTAAGAATTTTTAGATATTTTCATGAACTTAACGTGGATTTCAAAGAATTTCAGCGATTTCTAAGGTTTTTCTGAAATGTTAAGGAATTTCAAAAGGTTTTTAAGAGTTTAATGGGGTTTAAGGAATTTTAATTGTTATCTTGGAATTCCATGGAATTTTAAGATATTTGAAAATATTTCTTACAATTGCGAGGGATTTTATGGAATTTTATGAGATTTTTAATAATTTTAAATCATTTCAAGAGATTTTTCTGATCTTGAAAAGATTTTGTGGAATTTTTATGGTTTTGATTAAATTTAATGAAATTTCTAATGATCATTAAGAGATTTTTCAAATTTTAAAAAAATTTTGTAGAATTGTTAAAGATTTCATGGAATTTGGCGAGATTTCTAATGATTTTAAGACGTTTATGAGAATTTTAAGGGAATTTGACGATTTTTAAGTGATTCTTACGAAATTTAAAAGAGTTTTAGGATTTTAAAAAGATTTCGTAATATTTTAAGGAATTTCAAAAGGTTTTTAAAAGATTTATGGGATTTTAAGGAATTTTTATTTACAAGGAAAGTCACCTAATTAGAGAAATGGATAATCCGGGACAAGAAATGACTTTGAATTAAAAATCGAGTCGTGAATAATCTCGACCTTGGTATATTTTACTATTTTTCCCTTGGAATTTCTCCAACATCAGAAAACGGAGATTTAACAGAAAATTTGTTTCTGTACTTTGATTGGCCGCCCTGAAAAATAAATCACAGTTCGTGTATTTTCCTTTTTCTTTTTCTATTCAGAGAAATTCACTCTCGGTTTGAGATTTCTGGAAAACTTGCTGACCTGTATTCAAGACGTGATGTAACCCGTTGAGTAAATGCCGAACTGGCTTGCGACTAGGTCCACATGAAAGAGAGTGAAGGGTAAAGGGAAGAAAATCGGAAAGTTCGCGCAAAGTTTCCCCTCTAGAGGTTAAAGTCTTGGTGGAAGTTTAGAACGACGAGCTGTGGCGGCAGCGCGCTTATTGGTATCGATAAACCGTTCCGTTGGGTGCCGACGGCGATGGGAGGGCCAATATAATGGTCGTCTACATCCCCTGGACCAAAATAAAAAAATTCCATCCAATCTTTATAGGTTTCCACAAGATGAGAAAAAAATGATGCCCAAGTCAGCTGCTATTCGACTTCTCAATACGAGTCTCTTATTAATCTTTATCTTTTGCTATAAAGTCAATTTCACTTCTTTTTGTTATTTCTTATCAATTTTACACTAGATTTGCTATGTGTCCGTCAAGCGAAAGGACTTTGTAAGATTTTTTTTAGCGTTTTAGATTTGAATAGCATCGTGATAACGAAATTATTAAACAATTTTATTTATTTTCTATTAGGAGCAATTTTAGAGAATTTAGAGGAATTTGCAAATGATTTTAAATAATTTTATGGAATTTCAAGAGATTTTGTATGATTTAAAAAATTATAAAAGGATTTCGAGAGATTTATATAGTGATTTTAAGGAATTTCAATGAATTTTTAAAATAGTTGTAAAGATGTTATCAATAGACTTTTTTCACAAAATTTCAAGACATTTTAACTAATTTTAACGAATTTTAAGGAATTTAAAGAAATTTCAAGAGATTTTAATGAAGTTCGAGGAATTTTCATTGTTAAACAATTTTAAAACATTTGCAGAAGTTTTTAAAGAATTTCAAGTAATGTTTAGGGATTTCGAGGAATTTCATTTGATTTACTCTACACTAGAATAAATTCCTTAAAATTTCTTAAAATCAGGAAATCTTTTGAAAATTTTTAAACTCTCTTGAATTCTTTTGAAATCCATCGAAATTACTTACAATCACTTATCACTAAAATCTCCTGAAATCCCTTGAAATCTTTGGAGTTGTTTTCAAATCCTTTATATATAAACTTTAAAATTCCGTCAAATCCCTATAGTAATTCCTTAAAATCTTTGATTTTCTGAAATGCGTTAAAAATTTCTTGGAAATCTTGAGAAAATCCTGAAACTGTTTGGAATTCTTTAAAAATCTCTTGAAATTCCTTGTAAATTTTACAAAATCTTTTTCAAAAATCATAAAAATCCTCTGAAATTCTTCAATAAAATTCCCTGACAAGTTATCCTATAAAATATTTTAAAGATCAGAAAAATCTCTTGAAATCCTTTAAAATTATTAGAAATCTCATACAATTCAAAAAAATCCCTCTCAATTCTTAGATATTTTTTAAAATATCTTAAAATTCCTTAAAACCCCATAAAATTCTTACAAACCTTTTTAAATTCCTTAAAATTTCACGAAAACCTTAGAAATTCCTTTAAATTAATTAAAGAATCGTAAAAATCCTAAAAACGTCTTTAAATTCCGTAATATTTAAAATCCCTGTAAATTATTAGAAATCTCGCCAAATTCCATGAAATCCTCTAAAATTCTCACAAAATCTTTTAAATACCAGAAAAATCTCTTGAAATCACTTAAAATTATTCAAAATCTCTTAAAATTTCGTAAAATCCCTCGAAATTCTTAGAAATATTTTTAAATATCTTAAAATTTCTTTGGAATTCCAGGATAACATTTATAATTCCTTAAAACCCCATAAAACTCTTACAAACCTTTTGAAATTCCTTAAAATTACATGAAATCCTTGAAAATTTTCACAAAATCTTTTAAAGATCAGAAAAATCTCTTGAAATCACTTAAAATTATTAGAAATCCCATAAAATTCCATAAAACCCCATAAAACTCTTACAAACCTTTTGAAATTCCTTAAAATTTTACGAAAACATTAGAAATTGCTTAGAATTCCTTTAAATCGTTTTGATCCGCGTAAGTTACCTTGAATTTGCTTAAAATCGCGTAAAACTTAAAATCCTTTGAATTTTTCAAAAATCATTTACAATCTTTTAAAATTATTTTCTATTTTTTTACGTTTCTTAAAATTCCTTTAAAATTTCTTGAAAGGTTTTAAAAATTCCGACACTATTTTGAATACTTAAAAATTTTTTGAAATTCCTATAAATCTCAAAATCTTTCTGAGTCCTTTAAAATCCCGTGAAATCTTTAGTAATTTTTTAACACCACTGAAATTTCTCAGAATTTCTTAGAATCCTTTAAATAAATTTGTAATTACTTAATTTTCCTGAAATTACTTAAAATCTCTTGAAGTCATTGAATTCTTCTGAAATATCTGAACCTGAAGACACTTGAAATTAGTTAATTATTGAAATTCTTGAATTATTTAAATCACTTAAAATTATTTTAAATCTCTTTAAATCTTTCGAGAGCCTGTAAAATCATTTAGGATAATTTTTAAGGTAATATTTTAAAAATTATTCTTTAAAATTACTTAAAATTATTTTACGGTTTTTTAAAATTCCACAAAGAACGTAAAAATTACTTAAAATCTCTTGAAATGTTTAAAAACCACTTGAAATTTTGTAAAACCCCTTAAAATTCTTGAAAATCCAACATAATCTCACCAAATCCTTAAAAATTTCTAAAAATAAATTTTCTTCCAATTTTTGGAATTTTTAGAGATTTTCACGAACTTTTAACACAGATTTCAAGAGATTAATGATTTTTAAGTTTTTTTTTTTTGAATTTTCATAAGAATTTTCAACGCTGAGAAAAATGTTTGGTGCGGACAACAAAACTTTTTGTTGCTATAGAAAAAACAAAAATTGTTTGGTTGTATCAATAAAATCTTGGTTCTTTCAACAAACTTTTTTTTGAACGAAGAAAATTCATTTGAACCAACAAAATCTCAGTTTTGGTTGAATTAACAAAACTTTGGTTGATTCAACAAAAATTTGGTTGACACAACCAAAAATTTTTGTTGCTTTTATAGCAACAAAATTTTTTGCAATTTTAAGGAATCTTATTCTTTAAGAAGCACAAAAATTGATTTTAAGCAGTTAAAAACTCCGGCGTAAAACATGAACACATTACGTGCCTATTACTGAAACATATGTTGAAGATAGTAGAGAAAGGATTGTCGTAAAATGTAACGAGAATATGGAAATATCAGTAAGCTGGATTTAGCTTAGTGTTAAAGATGAAAAATAGCTTAAGTCCCTTACACGAAAGTTATGCATGGAAGGGATGGGGAATAATATGGGGAATGAATTTCAATTCTTAAAACGCCTTGACTTAAGTCTTTTTATAAATATACTTAAATCACATAAATTTAGTGTCGACAATTTTTAAATAATTGCAATTATGTATAATACGCGTAATTATAAAATAATCTAATTTCTACCAAGAAAATTGAATTTTCCGAGAATGAGAAATGAAATTTTCTTCTGAAATTCATGTCACTTTTACACGAGACACATTTTTATTCGTCACATTATTTTCCCATTACATTTTCCACATGAAATCGCTTCTTCTAACAGAACTGGAGGTAAACTTACATAAATGCCTCACATTTCGGTCGAATAAAGAGTTGTCTAAAAAAATGTGTAATTGACTTTTTTACAAAAATTTCCTCTGTGAGAGCAAGAAAAATGGGTGAAATCTGTATTTTCATGCTTTAAATTATATCATATTCACGTTACCGGTAAAATAATTAAGTTATATACGTTTAAGCAAGCAGAGGAAGATATATTTTATGAAAACCAACAGAGCGCGTATTTCTATGTGTATATGTTTGGTTCCACATTTAGGATAGAGAAGATTGAAGACGCGGAACTTAATGCATTTAGTTTTCCGGATATATACAGTCGCATATAAACCATCACAGAATTACTCACGCGCATCTGATTCAAGTCGATGGAGCATCTCTGCGAGAGTAATGTAGCGTTGCCTGAGATATTATGCTGAAAGGTTTCCTCGTGGCAGTAGCAATTATGGGACACCGAATGACAAAATAGACACTAAAGATACACATAGTATTACTGTATTTTATCAACTTGATATAAACTCGAAAAAAATATGCTTTAATCGACTTTTTTTATACTTTATACGGATGTCGAATTTTTAGAGCAGAGTATTTTTAAATTTAAAAAGCAGATTATAAAATGGGGAATTTTTTCTCAAGTAAATATTCAAAAAATAGGTTTATGATTAGTAATAATAATAACATATTTCAAGATACTTCAATGTTGTTAAAGAATTACTAAAGATTTCACGGGATTTTAAAAGACTCAGAAAGATTTTGAGATTTTCAAAATAGTGTCGGAATTTTCAAAAGATTTCAAGAAATTTTAAAGGAATTTTAAGAGATGTAAAAAAATATGAAATAATTTTTAAAGATTGTAAATGGTTTTTGAAAAATTCAAAGGATTTTAAGAAGTTTTACGCGATTTTAAGCAAATTCAAGGTATCTTAGACGAATCGAAACGATTTAAAGGAATTTCTAAGCAATTTTTAAGGTTTTCGTGAAATTTTAAGGAATTTCTAAAGTTTTGTAAGAGTTTTATGGGGTTTTATGGAATTTTATGGGATTTCTAATAATTTTCAGTGATTTCAAGAGATTTTTCTGATATTTAAAAGAGTTTTTGAGAATTTTAAAGGATTTCATGGAATTTGATCAGACTTCTAATAGTTTTAACGAATTTTAAAGATATAAAAGAATTTTAAATGATACTATAAAATTGCAAGAATTTTTTAAGTTTTTCAGGGAGTTTTATGGAGAGATTTCAAAAGATTTTTATGATTTTTAAAAGATTTAGTATAATTTAAATGGATTTCAAACGCTATACATTTTTTAAGGGCTTTCAAGAAATTACTCGATTTTTAAAAGATATTGTCGAATTTTTATGATGGATTTGATGGATTTTTATGGGATTTCTAAAGATTTTAAAAGATTTCAAGTGATTTTTCAAAATTTTTCAAAATTTTTAAGGATTTCATTGAATTTGGCGAGATTTCTAATTATTTACAGGGATTTTTAATATTAAGGAATTTCAAGACGTTTCTAGCAATTTTTGGAGATATTCATATATTTTAACGTGGATTTCAAAAGATTTATTTTATTTTGTTTTATTTTGATTTATTTTCAAAATTTTTGTGGATTTTTTAAAGCATTTAAAAAAGTTTCCGGGATTTTAAATCTTGTCGTTTTAGAATTTCGAAATTTCGAAAAGTTTGTGATAATCCTAAAGGATTTTAAGGGTTTTTAAATTTTATCATGTAATTCCCAGAAATTTTAAGGGAATTCAAGAGATTTGAATGATTTTTAAAAGACATCTCATCCTTAAGTGTTTTATTGAATTTTATGAGATTTCTAACAACTATGAAGGATTTTCAGAGATTTTTCTGATTTTTAGAATATTTTATGGGATTTAAAAGAATTTAAAACTTGTCAAGGAATTTAATTCAGGGATTTCAGGGGTTTTTTTATGATTTTTTAAAAAGATTTCAATGAATTTCAGCGATTTCTAAGGTTTTCGTGAAATTTTAAGGAATTTCAAATGGTTTTTAAGAAGATTATGGGGTTTTAAGGAATTTTAAATTTTATCCAGGAATTCCAAGGAATTTTAAGATATTTTAAAAGATTTCTAAGAATGCGAGGGATTTTATTAAATTTTATGGAATTTTAATGGTTTTGATGGATTTTCATGAAATTTCTAATAATTTTCAAATATTTCAAGAGATTTCTGAAATTTTTTTAAAATCTTGTTTTAACTGTTAAAGATTTCATGGAAATTGTCAAGATTTCTTATGATTTACAGGGTTTTTAAATGTTAAGGAATTTCAAGACGTTCCTAGGCATTTTTAGAGATTTTCATGAATTTTAACGTGGATTTTAAAATACTTATGATTTTTATGGGGTTTTAAAGAATTTGAAGATATTTGAAAATATTTATGACAATGCAAGGGATTTTATGGAATTTTATGAGATTTTTAATCATTTTTAGTGATTTCAAGAGATTTTTCTGATCTTTAAAAGACTTTGTGAGAGAGGTTTCAAAATATTTTTACAATTTTTAAACGATTTAGTATAATTTAAAAGGATTTCAAACGCTGTTAATTTTTTAAGGGCTTTTAAGGAATTTTGATTGTTATTCTGGAATTCCAAAGAAGTTTAAGATAATTTAAAAGATTTTTAAGAAATACGAGGGATTTTATCGAATTTTATGAGATTTCTAATAATTTTAAGGATTTCATTATAAAATTCCTTGAAATACCATGAAATCCTTTAATATTACGAAAATTTCACTAAAATTTCAAAAAAGATATGATATAATAGCATCAAAAACTCTGTAAAAATATAAGTCGACAGACAAATAGAATGAAAAGACACAGCTTATTAGTAGGGAAAGTTAAGATAAAGAAAGCAGATAGGAGAAGAGCATAAAACATTCAAAGGCTCGCAAAACGGTGAATAATGCATAAACTAGGAAATGGTCCGTTTAGACGATTTAAATCTCATAAATGCGTCACTTTTCCCCCTCAGTCAGCCTTTCAATAGGGGTGTACGAAATTGCCTTTTGTTGGAACATGTAACTTTCTTACCCAGCCAACTTGATGGAAGAAGACGGCAATTTCGACAAAAATGTTCCGTTCAGAGATTGACATGCAGAAAAAAAAACATCATACTTCTTCAATTCATTTCATATCAATATTTCCAAGATTATTTTCCATTTATCCATACGATTACGAAGAAAGGAGATGAAAGAAATGAGAAAAAATGAAAGAATTGAAAGAAATGAAAGAAATGAAAGACTTTTAACGAATACCAACGTAATGCATAAAAATATTAAAAAATAATGTTTATTCCATGTGGATGATCGTCTGAGCAGTCGTATGGAACTACTTCCTTTGACTTTGATCTTGCGCAGTTAAAAAGGCGCGGATTCGATGAACCACATAATATAATTACGCGTAATGTGTATAATTATAATTACGTACGTGTGCATACAGCTTTTCTCCCATTTTCACCCCTTCCTTTTCCTTTTACTCCGAACATAGAAGTTCTTTGCAGATTTCACTGCGACTGCCATAAAACTCTTAAAGAGCAAAGGGGCTCTTCTGCAGAGTGTAAAACATTATACATTAATATTAATTCGTTCCTACAACTCAACATTCAGTTTAATTTTCAGTTTTAAGAAATGAAGGCAAGAGTGGATGAATCGAGAAGAAAGCAGGAGAAATCGGAACGAAAGCTTTTATGGGCTTGTTTGTAGGTGCACGTTTGCTTTGGATGATGTGTTCTAACTCGCTTCAGTAACTCACTTTCAGTATGATTTAGGTTGGCAAAGCCCGTTCTCGATTCGAATTGCATTGATCCATCGAAAGGGGAATGAGAATTCAACTCAAAGACGATCTTCATTCTAAAAGACTAAAAGACAGCGAAAAGCTGCTCTTGGATGAGAAATAAATTTAGCAAACCCCATTCTGAAAATCCAATAATTCTTTGTAGAAATTAATTATTATTATAGAATAGAGAATTCTCTGTAAAGCAGAAAGATTTGTTAAGCTGCAGCGAGACATTGAGAAGAAAATAACATTAATACGGGAAATTTGTACAGGCGGAAGTGACTGACCTAGGTTTATCTAAAAAAAAAAAAAATATTTATTATTGCGAGAGTAAAGTTGGCGCTTCTAAATTTGCTCTTATGGTAATTACCACATGCCCTTAACTTGTACGATTACAAACAAGCGCGTTGGTGCGAATTCCCATGAAATATGTGGCAAACTCGGCAAACACGAAGCTGCTCACCTATAGCAGCATTGAGAATGAAATTCTGCGGTGTCTGCGAACGTGGAACGAAGCCCATCTCTTCCCTTTTGTAGCCCCTCCTCGACACCACTTCATTCATCTTTCTTCTGCCCTTCACCGAACGACCCTAGGTTCGTTAACGTTAATTAAGGTAGACGCTGTTGAAGCCGGTTCAACGCTTTTTTTTTTTGTGACTCTCGATATTCGGATCGAGATCGCATATGACTCAATTTATCGCAGTTAAAATTTGGAGTCTGCAACTATATAAATAGATAGATAGATAGTTGTAAAAACTTTATTGCAGTAAATGATGTGTGAAAGTAGTAAAGCTTGTTTTGAAAAATCTTGTGATGAATATTTAGAGATTTTCAAGAATTGTAACATCGATTTCAAGAGATTAATGATTCTGAAGTTTTTTTTTTTATGAATTTTTAAGGATTTTAAAGAGATTTTTTATGTTTTTAAAATATTTTGTAAAATTTTTAAGGATTTTATGGAATTTTATGAACTTTTAAATGTTATCCTGGAATTTTGGGAAATTTTAAGATCCAAAAAATTTGCATTATAGTGGGCGTGTCTAATAAGTGAGTGGGCGTGGTTTAAAAGGAGGGCGTATCCAGTGGATGGATGGGCGTGATTTAAAGAAGATAGGCGTATTTAATGAACACTCGGACGTGGTTTAAAGAAAATGGGCACGCGTGTAATAAGTGAGTGGGCGTTGTTTACAGAAAGTGGACGTGTCTAATTAGCAGATGGGCATGTCTTAATACCCATTATAGGCGCACCATCTTCTGCAAACCACACCCACCCACTAGAACGCCCCCTTTTTATAAACCACGCCCGTTCACTTATTGGGCAATCCCCTTTCTTTAAACCACGCCCGCTCGCTTATTAGACACGCTCTTTTAAGATATTTTAAAAGTTTTCTAAGAATTTCGAGGTATTTTATGGAATGTTAAGCGATTTATTATAATTTTAAGTAATTTTGAGGGATTTTTCTCATCTTTAAAATATCTCATGAATTTTTGGGAATTTTGGGACGTTTTACAGTTTTTAAGAAATTTTATCGAGTGATTTCAATAGATTTTTATGATTTTTAAAAGATTTAGTTGAATTTAAAAGGATTTCAAAAGCTGTACAGTTTTTAAGGCTTTCGTCGATTGTTAAAAGATATTGTGAAATTTTTCTGGATATATACAGTCATATGGATATATACATATATATATGAAAAAATTAATGCTTTATAATCATTTTGAGTAGTTTTTTGTGAATATTTTTCATCTTATTTCCACAACTTCATCCTAAGTTAAAACCGATATTCGTAAAATCAAAAAAGAAATTTGGTGACTAATTTTGCTTAAATTATTATTATTATTAAATTATTATTATTATTATTTGCTTAATTATTATTAAATTATTATATACTAAAATTCTTGGTAGTGTTTAACCATGTCAGCTATAAAATTATTCAATTTTCGTTTTTGCATACCTTTTGCTAGTATAAAAAAAATAATTGAGAATTTGTAATTCTTGAAATATAAAATCTTTTAATTCTTTATATAATTTCAGGAATCTTCGTGAATTTTATAAAATTCCTTAAAATGCTTTTATTATCCTTTAAAATTTCGTGAAATTTCTTTAAATTTCGTAAATTCACTTTATTACAGATTAATTAAAATTACTCAAAGTCGCATAAAGTATCATTAAATCTCTTAAAATTTCTGATAATTCACTGAGATTTCGTAAAATCTATTGGACTCATTCAAAGTCTTTAAAATTACTTAATGTCCCATAAAATATGGTAAAATCCTTTAGAATTACTTAAAATTCCATGAAATATTGGCATATCGCTTAAAGTTTTTTGAAATCCTATGAAATTTCATGAAATCCCGTACAATTCCTGACGAACCCATGAAATCTCGTAAATTTCGCATATAACATTTTAAAATCCCTTTAACATCCTTCAAAATCTGTTAGAGAAATCATTTAAATGAATGGGATTAATTAATTAATTCTCCACTTATTTTTATCATTTAAATCCTTAAAATTATTTAAAATTACTCAAAATCCCACAAATTCGCATTATAGTGGGCGTGTCTAATAAATGAGTGTGTGTGGTTTAAAGAAAAGGGGCGTGCCCAATGGACGTATGGGCGTGTCTAACGAACACGCGGGTGTGGTTTAAAGAAAAGGGGCGCGCGTATAATAAGTGAGTGGGCGTTGTTTATAGAAAGGGGATGTGTCTAATGAGCAGACGGGCGTGTCTTACTACCCATTATACACGCCCCATCTTCTTTAAACCACATCCATGCACTCACTAGAACTTCACCTTTTATATAAACTACGCCAATTCACTTATTGGGCAATCCCCTTTCTATAAACCACGCCCACTCACTTATTAGAGACACCCTTTTGACACGATCTTTTAAGATATTTTAAAAGTTTTCTAACGACGTTAAAGGGATTTTAAGATATTGTATTGGAATTTTACGAGATTTTATGTGATAGTATGGAATTTTAAGGGATTTCATGATATTTCATAGGATTTTAAAAAACATAAGGGTATTTGCCCATATTTTATGGGATATTAAGTAATTTTAAAGACTTTAAGTGGATCCAATAGATTTTACAAAAATTCATTGGATTTTCAGAAATTTTAAGAGATTTAATGGCACTTTATGCGACTATGAATAATTTAAAGTAATTTTAATAAATATTAAGTGAATTTACGAAATTTAATGGAATTTGACCAAATTTTGAATGATAATAAAGCCATTTTAAGGAATTTTATAATACCCATAAAGATTCTTGAAATTAGATAAAGAATTACAAGATTTTATATTTCAAGAATTAAAAATTCTCTATTATATTTTTTCTACTAGCAAAAGGTGTGCAAAAACAAAAAACTAATCAAAATTGAAAAATTGAATAAATTTATACACCTGACATTGTTAAACATCACCAAGAATTGCAAGCAAGTATAAATTATTATTTTTTAATTCTAAAACACTATTCTCTGCCAACCAAATGCGTAATTGCAGTAGTAAAACCCGGCTTTGGTAAGCCAAACCTTGAAGATTCCTAAAATTAGATAAAAAATTACAAGTTTTTATATTTAAAGAATATAAAATATATATATATATATAGCAAGTATAAAAGTATAGGAAAAAAGTCTCTTCCAAAAGTGGTTGAGGTTTTGTGGTTTCGCCTCCTCTTACATCCTTCGAACTTGTGGGTTTCAGACGTTTCTTTTTGTTTCATTCTTTCGCGCTGTACTTCAGACTTTTGGCTTTTGGCACGATGTGAAATTTCTGGCATGTATCCAGTATCTTTTCATAGTAACAACGAATAAAGTGAAAAAGGATATAAAATACAAGAAGTGAAAATTATTCTACACTTTTCGAATCCAGAAAAAATCATTTTTTCCTGAAAAAATTCTCCTAACGTACAAAAAATTCCCTCTGATTAGAAACCTTTCTAATATCCACAATAAAATTTGTTCCCTTTCCTGAATATATCCAATCCTCGCACCTCTTCTTCCAGTCTTTTTTTTTCCTCTCTTTTAATCTTCTGCCCCCCCCCCTCCCTCCCTCACTAAAAGTGGTAAAAGAAGCCTTGTTCCTTTACGAGGAGTACGAGGACGATAAAAATGGGCAGTGAAAAGTAACAAGTCTAAAGAATAAGAAGGGAATTCGCCATTTTTATTATCTTTCTCTTTACGCTGCTGTCTTTGCAGAATCTTTCTTTCCATCTTAGGATTTAAACATTAAGGTTACTTTTAAACGTCCCATTCACTTTATATACACCTTAATCCATTTTCTTAAGTATCCCGCGATAAAATATTCTGCGGCTCATTGCGGGTTTCAAACAGGTTTTCAAGTATCTTGATCTTTTATAAAAACACGGGTTTCGGATTTAAGATATTTTTTATAACAAGACGTTTCCATTACCAATAATAGAAAATATTTAATTTTGAACCATATACATTAATTTGATTAATTCCTTGTACATCAGTTATTTTATTTTGTTCTTCTTTATGTTGCAGGTATGTTTTTTTGCTTTATTAAAACTTGACGAACTTATGGAGGTACTACGTAAGTAAATACAGATAAATACTTTCCCTGATATGAAAATTGTAGAATTTTCTTTTCAAGAAACCTTTAATTTTCAAAGAATAATGCTTGGACACTTTTGCATTAGATATAATAGAATGAAATTTATAGAAAAGGGGCGTGTCTAATGTTTATAGAAACAAGGATTGTCTAAAGAACAGATGGGCGTGGCTTAATGCCAATTATATACGCCCCTTTTCTTTAAACCATGCCCTTCAGCTCATTAGACACGCCCTCGTTCCGGAATAACGCCCACTTGCTTATTAGACACGCCCTACCTTATTCAAATCGCGCTCACCTGTTATTTAATTTTTTTTAACAAGAAACCTTTAATTTTCCAAAAATAATGTTTGGACACTTTTGAATTGAATATAATAGAATTAAAAGTCAGCTGAGTTCTAAGGGTGGCGAAATGACCGAAATGATCGGCTGCCAAGATTGGACCGGTATTTGGCCGTGTTTTCAGTACTTGGGAATTTATTTACTTCGATTGTTCGGGTGGCAATTTAAAACTTTTTATATTATGGCCCATTTGAGGTAATAAGAAAAATGTGAGAAGTAGTACGAAGTGATGAATTGCGATCTGTCACGAGATAGATCGTTTGGAAATGGATGCCCAGACTGGCATTGAATGGGTCGGTGTGCAAAGTTACCCCACGAATTTCCGTACGAGCTATAGGGAAGAAGACCGAGGTAGCGGAAATAGACGATTAAGTAGTTCGAGTTTCCATGAACCATCGATCATTTAACGCTCCCTCCACATTTCCGGCTCTGACACCAGAACAGTAGTTCGTGAAATTAAAGAAAGTAGATGCACCCATTTCTGCAGAGACTATCATCTCTGTAAAATATATATAAGTTCCAGTATAAATTTAATTGAAAAAAATTATTTAAAATCAACTTTCGAGTAGTTTTTTGTGAATATTTTTCATCTTTTTTCCACAACTTCATGCTAAAGTTAAAACTGATATTTGTAAAATTAAAAAAGCAATTTGGTGAATAATTTTGTTTATATTATTGTGTTGTTTATATATTAAAAGAAAACTTGTATAGAATTAAAAATTAAAAGATATTTTATATAAAAGATGATGTAGTTTCAGTAGTAAGGCTTGGCTGACCACAGCCGGTTTATACTACTGAAATTACGCTTTTGGGTGGCAAAGGATAGTGTTTTAGAATTACAAATAATAATTTATACTTTCTTGCAATTCTCGGTAGTGTTTAACAATGTCAGCTATAAATTTATTCAATTTTCGTTTTCGCACACCTTTTGCTAGTAGAAAAAAAATTGAGAATTTGTAATTCTTAAAATATAAAATCTTGTAATTCTTTATATAATTTCAGGAATCTTCATGAGTTTTATAAAATTCCTTAAAATGATTTTATTATCATTTAAAATTTCTTGAAATTTCGTAAATTCATTTGATATTACTTAAAGATTAATTAAAATTACTCAAAATCCCATAAAGTCTCATTCAATTTCTTAAAATTTCAGAAAATCCACTGAAATTTTTTAAAATCTAATTGGATCCATTCAAAGTCTTTAAAATTACTTAATGTCCCATAAAATATGGTAAAATCCTTTAGCATTACTTAAAATTCCCTAAAATATGGGCAAATCCCTCAAAGTTTTTTATAATCCTATGAAATTTCATGAAATCCCTTAAAATTCCTATCTATCACATGAAATCTAGTAAAATTCCCATACAATACCTTAAAATCCCTTTAACGTCCTTCAAAATCTGGTTGAAAAATCATTTTAATAAATGTGATTATTTAATTAATTCCAAACTTATTTTTATCATTTAAATCCTTAAAATTACTCAAAATTACTCAAAATTCCATAAATTCGCATTATAGTGTGCGTGTCTAATGAAAAGGTGGGTGTGGTTTAAAGAAAAAGGGGTGTGCGTGCAATAAGTGAGTGGGCGTTGTTTATAGAAAAGGGACGTGTCTAATGTGCAGATGGGAATGTGTTAATACCCATTAGGCACGCCTCATCTTCTTTAAACCACACCCATCCACTCACTAGAACGTCCCTTTTTCTTTAAACCACGCCCACATCTTCGTTAGATACGCAAATCTTCTTTAAACCACGCCCACTCACTTATTAGACACGCCCTTTTGATCACGACTTTTAAGCCACGCCTATTCACTTATTTTAAGATATGATTATTTATCATTATGAAAAATTATTTCTAATTTATTTTTTAATTAATTCGCCGAGTTTTCTTTCATTATTCAATTTGAATTTGTACATTTTTTGGACTTCCAATATTGTTCATAGAAAAAAATGATCATTAACATTGGATTTTCACATAACAGTGAATTGCAACAGTAGTATTGCTTTGAAATGTATGTTATAGTTCCATACATTGCATAGAAAACATTTTTCTTCATTAAATTCGGATTAGTTTTGAAAAGTCTGTTTTTTTTTATACCGTGACTAATCGATTTGGACGACCAATATTGAAGCTTATGTTAGTATAGCTTTATTCCACAGGACGTGCATCGGTCGATCCGTCGTTTGGAGTTTAACTTTCTCAGGGCAGCCCTGCAGTTTATCGACATCCATGTTATAGGCTGTGCGGAAAAATCCGCTGGCAGGATATATTAATATCGTCGGTTCTCAGATTCTGCGATCCACGAAACATTCACTGGCCTGTCGCCATCAGAATTCAAACAACGAATGATGTTGGAACGATTCTTTTTGATCTATTAATTTTGGAACTTTTAATTAATTTTGAACTATTAATTTTGCCTTATAGAGTAAATAATATGACTGCATTGCGATCGTGAATTGAATTAAATGATTTAAATTTGCAACTTTCGCATCAGATCCTGTTAAAAAATAATAATTTCTATTTGCATTTCTTCTACATCATTTGAATGAAAAATTGCCTGAAAAAAAAGGCGCCGTGCAATAATCGCGAGACGCAATAATTTTGGGTTAATCGGTTACCAGTCAGCGAAATGAAATTAAAATGGTACCCTTTATATTCTCTCCACTTTGGTTTTATTCTTTATGAGAAACACGCACAGAATGGCAAAATTCAATTAGCCTTTCGAGAAAATAATGTAGAAAACGGCTGAGATTGAATGAAAGGAAATATATATACTTTTTCTTTTTCTTCTCTTCTCTTCTCATCTCTCTAGGCAAAAAAATAGAACGACAGTACGATTTCAATCTTTGACCTAACATAAAGAAGAACGCAATTTTCTTTTATTAGTTTTTATAGGGTTTATGGGTGCAGGGAAATTATTATAAATGTCGATCTCGTTTTCGGAGAATAATTTTTTGTCTTTTCTGTTAACTGGAATTTACCGTTGAACTTTACTGGAATTTTCAGAATTTTCTCTTACATTTTCTTTAAACTTGCAGAAGTGAAGAAGACATGCATTGTACACGAGATTTTTTTTTTACAAACCGGAGTAAAATAAGAAAAGTAGTAAAAAGACGTGAGATGAAAGCCGCTTCAGCAATCGATTAAAGGGAATTACGATTGAACGTTGTTTTATCTAATCTTTTGAGCCGATCCGGGTTTTCGAATCGAATGCTGGGACGCATTGAACGTCGCGAAGCTGACTTTCTAAGGCGCTCGCATTTTCCGACCTAGCTTTTCCCTAAGTTTCGATGAATCTTGATAAAGGTGAAGCGGTCTTCCCTATCTGTAACTCGACTAAACCTTATACCGGTTAGTCGAGAGTTGAGCCTTTTTGCTGTCTTCTTGTTAGAAAAAAAGGGGAAGAAAATCAAAATATTTGAATGGATTTACCAGGAAAAATAATAAAATAACTTGAAGACGTATTTTTATAATATTATATAATATTAAGGCTTAAAAATTAGTAAACCAACACGCGCGATTATTTTGTATTCCTTTTTACTACTTTAAGTCATTCGAAGCCCAATCAGATTTAAAACTATAATGCTAGATTTTTGAAAAATTTTTAGAGAGCAACCATTTTTTTAGAAAGAAATTTCAAGAGGTTTCTAGTAATTTTAAGGGTATTTTACAATTTTTAAGTGATTCTTATGAAATTCAAAAGATTTTTAGGATTTTAAAAAGATTTCGTAGAATTTTAAGGAATTTTAGGTAATTTCGTGAAATTAGAAAGGAATTTATGGAATTTTAAGAAACTTTTAAGAATTCTTAGCGTTTTTAAAAGGGAATCTAAATGTGTTGAAATTTGGAGAGATTTTAAGAGGTTTATAAGAATTTAAGAGAGAGACACGCCCCCTTTATACAAACCACGCCCACCTGTTCATTAGACACGCCCTTATAGTTAAACCACATCCACTCAGTTATTAAACATGTGCACTTGACCACGCCCCTTTTTATTTAAACCACGCCCACTCCCTGATCAGGCACACCATTTTCAACGCTCCTTTGATTTAAACCACGCCCACTCGCTCATTAGATACGTCCATATTTAAAACCACACCTATTAATCCATTAAACACACCCTTATATTTAAACCACATCCACTCAGTTATTAAACATGTGCACTTGACCACGCCCACTCCATTAGCAGACACGCCATTTAAAACGCCCCTTTTATTTAAACCACGCCCACTCGCTCATTAAATACGCCCATATTCTTTAAGCCACCCCTATTAATCCATTAGAGACGCCCTTTTCTTTAAATCACGCCCATTCACTTATTAGACACGCCCCTTTCATCATTTTAAAGTGATTCTTAAAATTATTAGAAATCTCATCAAATTCCATGAAATCCTTAAAAATTTCATATAAAATCTTTTAAAAATCAGAAATACCTTTTGACATTCCTTAAAATTATTCGACAAATGAGAGGTCAATAAAAAGTTTTAAAAATCATAAAAATCTCTTGAGTTCTCTTATAAAAATTGCTCAAAATTTTAAAAAAATGTTAAATCTCTTAAAATTCTCCCTCTAAATTTGAATCAGAGAAATTCCGCTGTTTCAGATTGGCTTTAGAATAACTTGCAGTTGTAAAAAGTTTGCTGGTGGTATTAAAAGCTATTCCTCTTCTTAATTTGGCGTTTCACTTATACAAAAGTGGATCAACTTCTTCCACAGATCAAATATGTCAAAGTTCCCTCAACACTGTCAGCGATCCATCTCTGTAACCAGACCTTGATCTCAGTGGCAGCATCAGGTCCTGGCTCGGACGCTTTATCAACGTTGTAACGAGCTGTCGGCATTATTGCCGAGGTGTCTCCGTTACCGCGGAAGCTGACGCGGCATTTCTAATAAAACGATTCTCGCAGGTGCCTGCATTGTCAGGATCCAAGGATCCAAGCTTAACGACCCCCAATCGCGAATCCAGAATCCAGTACTGGGCGACTTCCGTCTCTTTCAAACTCCTGATGGAATTCGATTTCATTCCAAGATCCGAGGACTCACGTCTGTCTCGATCAAAACTTACAGTCATTAAATCCTAAGATTTTGGAAGGATCAGTCAGACTTTACGGCGAAGCTCTAAGAGAAAAGCTTCCAGAAATCGAATATCGCGTCATTTCCCTCGTTCGAATTTGTTCAGCTAAGTTCTCTTCTTGAAAAGATATCAGAAAACTTATAGAAAAGGAAATTTAAACTAAGTTTCTTCATTTTTTAAATTTCCTCACTTTTCCATGGTCAATTTTTCACTTTCCTGGTTGATTAATATGGAAGTATCCTATCTTAAAAAAGTGGTGTCACGAAATGTCTCGAAAATCTCGCATACATTTTTGTTGCAAACCTGATTGGTTTTTGAATGACTTGAAGTGAAAGAAGAAAAAAGAACTAATGGTGCAAAAAAAATGTCAGGAAAACTTCGAAATACATTAAAATTCGTTAACATTTTTTTAAACTGCCAAAAACCTATTGAAATCCCTTCAAAATCCACAAAAACTATTAAAATCATAAATGTCTTGTGATCCAAGTTAAGACTCGTAAAAAGCTCTTCAGAACTTAATGCAAATGAAATCTTTACGTATTTTAAGGAATTTTAAAAAGATTTTTAAAATCTTAAGAAATTCTGATTTTTTAAGGAATTTTAATGTTTCTCATGGAGTTTTAAAGGATTTTACGAGATTTTTTATTGTTTTTTTTTAATTTTGTGGAATTTGATGGAATTTTGAAAAGTTTTGAAAAAATGTAAAAGATTTTTATATATTTTAAGGGATTTTAAAGTTTTTCGTTAGATTCTAAAGGATTTTAAGAATCTTGGAAGAAATTTTAAGGAATTATAAATATTTTCGTGGAATTTTAAAGGATTTTAAAAGTCTTGTAAGAATTTTCAGTAATTTTAAAATATATTAAGAGGTTTCTATGAGTTTAAAGGTATTACAAAAAATATGTATAATATTTAAAAGATTTATTGGAATTTCAAAAAAAATTTTAAACTTGTAAGAATTTTAAGAGGATCTGTTAAAATTTTCTTAAATTCCTCGAAATTACAGAACCTCATTTAAAATTCCTAAAAACCCCTTAAAATCCCTAAAACCTTTTAAAATCCCTTAAAATTTCACGAAAATTTAGAAAAATGTAGAAAATTGTAGAAATCGCTTAAATTCGTTGAAATCTTTTAAAATTCTTAGAAACCTCTTAAAATCCCTCAAAATCAAAAAAAATTTTTTAATTTCATGAATTCCTTTAAAATTCACGAAAAATTTTTTGAAATTCTAAAAATCTTTTGAATTTCGTAAAAATCCCTTGAAAGTCGTCAAATTCCATAAAATCCCTCGCAATTCTTATAAATCTATTAAAATATCTTAAAATTTCTAAAAATTTTAAAATATTTGGAATTCCTTAAAATTTAAAGGGATTACAAGAGATATGTATAATGTTTAAAAGATTTAGTGGAATTTTAAATAATTTTAGAAACTTTGTAAGAACTTTAAAAAATGTTGATTTTTAAAAGTATTTTTAAAGGATTTAAAAGCTTTTCATGGATCTTTAAAGAATTTTAAAAATATTTTTAAAATCTTAAAAAATTTTGATTTTTTAAGGAATTTTAATGTTTCTCATGGAGTTTTAAAGGATTTTACGAGATTTTTTATTGTTTTTTTTTAGTTTTGTGAAATTTTATGGAATTTTGAAAAGTTTTGAAAAATTTTAAAAGATTTTTATACATTTTAAAGGATTTTAAAGATTTTCGAATTTAAAAAAAATTTTTTAAATTTATAAGATTTTTAAAACATTTTGATTTTTAAAATTAATTTTTAAGGATTTAAAAGCTTTTCATGTAATTTGAAAGGATTTTAAGAGGATCAGTTAAAATATCCTTACATTCCACGTAATTACGCAAACCTCATTTAAAATTCCTAAAAACCCCTTAAAATTCTTAGAAACCTCTTAAATTCCCTCAAAATTTGTAAACATTTAGAATTCCTTAAAATATCTTAAAACATAAAAGAAAAAAATCTTAATTTCATGAATTCCTTTAAAATTCACGAAATATTTTTTGAAATTCTAAAAATCTTTTGAATTTCGTAAAAATCACTTGAAAGTCGTCAAATTCTATAAAATCCCTCGCAATTCTTATAAATCTATTAAAATATCTTAAAATTCCTCAAAATTTAAAAATATTTGAAATTCCTTAAAATTTAAGGAGATTACAAGAGATATGTGTAATGTTTAAAAGATTTAGTGGAATTTTAAATAATTTTAGAAATCTTATAAGAATTTAAAAAAGTTTTGATTTTTAAAAGTACTTTTAAAGGATTTAAAAGCTTTTCATGGAATTTTAAAGAATTTTAAGAGGTTTTTAGGAATTTTAAGTGATTGCAAGAGATTTGTATAATATTTAAAAGATTTAGTTGAATTTTAAAAGAACTTCATGAAATTTTAAGAGCTTTTTAAGGAAGTTTAGGGAATTCGAAGAATTTTAAAGGATTTCACAAATTTTTTACGATTTTCTGAATTTGAATCAACAAGCTTTCATTGATTTTTTAATGACTTGAAGTTGTCACAAAATGTTTTGAAAATCTGGAATATATTATTGTTACAAATCTGATTGGCTTCTGACGACTTAAAATTGTGACAAGGAAAACAAAATAATGACGCACACATGTTGATTTGCTAGACTCTTAAAATTTTACACGACATTTCCCTGACTTCCCTGATTTCCCTCACATGCTACCCTGTTATACTTTATATAGATTAAATAATTGATAAAATGTAAAAAAATGTAATTTTGGACGTAACCTGGAGGTTCATAAAGCACTGAAGTAGCAAACACGTGTTAAATATGTATATTAATTAATTTAGGTATTTCACGCGGAAATTACAGCACATCCAGTATATGCTCGAATGCCATTATTTTATTCAACATTTTGCGGTGACGCGTTAACTAGATTACTTGAAAAATCTAGTTTCCAATATTTCTGTCGCTTCGTTGATCAGGCATGGAATCGCTTTCAATCCCAAATCCAATTTCACAAAAAAAATCAAAACTTTCGGTATAAATAATTGATGTGTTGATTGTCATAGGAATGGCATGAAAAGTAAGATAAAATTTATATAAAAAGGGTCATTTTTCATCAAATTAATAATATGTACTACCAACGTAAAAATTCTTTCATCGAGTATAAAAAGAATATGAATTATATATTTATGCCGGTGATTATATTATCGTCAGTAAAAACATAAAAATTAATGTCCTCGTGAATTGAAAAAAAATGGAACTTTCTCTTCAATTTGGCTTTTTTTATCCATTGGTATAACTGCGAAGTTATAAACTCGATTTTCAGTGGGTGCGACACGCGCCGACGGTTCGACACGCACAGAGCTAACGACGTTGCCCCATTCGCGCGTCGAGCATCGAGTAATTCGATTGGAGAACGGACATGAGGGAAATGGTGTCCTCTTGCCGATAATACCGTTCATCCAATGACAGAATTTCCCTGCTTCGCAGGGAATTGTCCCTTTTACAACCATTTTGCATCAATCCCTATGAATTTGGATCAGAGTCCACTGAAAAGTTTAAACGTGCACCATCTACCATCTTGTCATTGAAAAATCAATCAAAATCACGAATCAAACCCCAACTTGAAAATCAAGCTTAAAGCTGCAAATCCCACGCGACTCTGCATCGAAATTTTTAGTTTTACAGTCAGATCTCTTCATTTCATTTATTACACTATAGTAATTAAACCAACACGCGCACGATTTTTTTTTTACTTCTTACAATTTCAAGTCATTCAAAAAGCAATGAAATTTCACTGTTTCAAATTTAGAGAGTATTATACATTTGAAACAATAATTTATGCGAGATTTTATAGAGACATTTTGTTATACAATGTATACCTTTTTTAGAGAGAAATTTCAAAAGAATTCTAGGAATTTTAGTGGATTTTGAGAATTTTCAAGTGATTTTTATACGAATTTTAACGGAATTAATAACATTTTAAGCGATTTTTTAAAGCTGTAAGGAATTTTAAGGGGTTTGAAATGTTTTAAAATTTTTAGGAAGATGAAGAGGTTTCTAAGAACTTTAACAGATTTCATACAATTTTAAGCGAATTTCTAATATTTTCGTGAAATTTCGAGGAATATTAAGTGAATTCAAAAGATTTTTATGATTCTTTAGAGATTTTGTGGAATTTACAGAGATTTCTAATAATTTTAAGAACTTTTAAAGAACTTTTCTGAGTTTATAACAATTTTTTTAGATATTTTGAAAAATTTTAACGAATTTCAAGGGGTTTTTAAGAATTTAAAGTGATTTTAACAAATTTTAAAGGCTTTCTAACAATTTCTAAGGTTTTAAGGGATTTAAAATAATTTCGGGGAATTTGAAGAAATTTTAACAAATTGTAAAGAATTTTGACAATTTTTAAGCGAATTCAAGAGATTTTTATGATTTATAAGAGATTTTCTGAAATGTTAAAGAATTGCATGGAATTTTATGAGATTTCTAATAATTTTAATGAATTTTAAAATATATATAAATATTATCGTAGAATTCAAAGAATTTCAAGATTTTTCTGGGAATTTTAAAAGGTTTTCAAGAATTTTAAGATATTTTAATGGATTTTAAATCTTTTTGTGAAGTTTCGAGGAATTTTAAGAGATTTCAAAACGTTTCACAGAATTGTAAAGAACTTTAAAGAATTTTAAATGCTGTGATTAAATTTTCAGAAATTTTAAAGGAATTCTAGAGATTTTAAGAGTTTTTTCTGATTTTATAACAATTTTTAAAATATTTTGACAAATTTTAACGAATTTCAAGAGGTATTTAAGAATTTAAAGAGATTTTAACAAATTTTGAAGGCTTTCTAACAATTTCTAAGGTTTTAAGGGATTTAAAATGTTTTCGTGGAATTTCGGGGAATTTGAAGAGATTTTAAAGAATTGTAAAGAATTTTGACAATTTTTAAGCGAATTCAAGAGATTTTTATGATTTATAAGAGATTTTGTGAAATTTTAAAGGATTTTAAATGTTGTGATAAAATTTCCAGAAATTTTAAAGGAATTCTAAAGATTTTAAGAGATTTTCTGATTTAAATCTTATCCTGGAATTCCAAGGAATTTTAAGATATTTTAAAAGATTTCTAGGAATTACGAGGGATTTTATGGAATTTTATGAGATTTCTAATAATTTTAAGAGATTTCAAGAGATTTTTCAAATTTATGAAAAATTTTGTAAAATTGTTAAGAATTTCATGGAATTTGGCGAAATTTCTAATGATTTACAGAGATTTTGAATGTTAAAGAATTTCAAGACGTTTCTAAGAATTTTTAGAGATTTTCATGAATTTTAAGGCATTTTGACGATTTTCAAGTAATTTTCACTGAATTCAAAAGAATTTTAGAATTTCTAAATAATTTTGTAGAATTTTAAGGGATTTCTGAATATTTAGTGGAATTTTAAAGGAATTTAATGGATTTTAAGGGTTTTGGAAGGTTTTGTATAAAATTTTAAGAGATTTCAAACAGTTTCTAGAGTTTTAAGGAATTAAAAAATTTTTCGTGGAATTTCGAGGAATTTTCAGAGATTTTAACGTATCGTAAGGAATTTTGACGATTTTTAAATGATTTTAAGCGAATTTAAAGGATTTTTATGATTTATAAAAGATTTTGTGAAATGTTAAAGGATTGCATGGAATTTGATGAGATTTCTAATAATTTTAATGAATTTTAAAGGATTTATATAGGAAATATTATCGTAGAATTCAAAGAATTTCAAGAAGTTTCTGGAAATTTTAAAAGGTTTACATGAATTTAAAAAAATTTTTAAGTCAAAAAAACACTTGTCTCATTTTGAGAACTTTTTGTCTCACTTTGAAACAATGATTTAACTGTGAGATCTTTATAATAAGTCTTAAAATATTTTATGAGTTTTCAAGGATTTTTAAATTTTTTATGTATAATTTTATTCAGAGATTTCAAAAGAATTTCTATACATATGTGATTTTAAAAAGATTCTCCTAGAATTTTTAAGGATTTCATGAAACTTTATAAAACTAAGGATTTTAAGAGATTTTAAGTATGTTAAGAAATTCCAAGAGGTTTTTAGGAATTTTTAGTTAAGAGATTCTTGCGAATTTTAACTTGGGTTTCAAGCCATTTATGATTATAATCATTTTTGTTGGTTTTTAAGGGATTTCAACAGGTTTCTGGGAGTTTAAAGAAATCATAACGAATTTTAAGGGACATCGAAGATTTTCATATAAAAATTTTCTACGCCATTAGTTTGTTTTCTTCTTTCAACTTCAAATCATTCAAAAGCCAATCAGGTTTGCAGCAACAATGTGTGCGAGGTTTTCGAGACATTTCGTGACACCACTTTTTTAAGATAGGATGATTCATTATCATTATCACCCCGACATATATAAATCAAGAAAAGTTTTGCCAGCTGCTCTAAAATATACCCTCGCTAACTTTATACATGCGGCTGATAAGGCGCATGTATAATGTACATATCAGCTTGTGTAAGAGAGGATGAGAAGACAGATTTCCTGACAAATCTCTCTCCTGTCACATTTCGCTCGTGAAACAACGGAATGACAAGAAGCATGATGACATTATAGCAATGCGATGTTATAGGGCACAACGCCCACAATGTTTTGTCCTCAATTTCAAAATTCGCACACCCCTATTCGTATATATGCATATGCACATGTATATGTGCATATACACATGTATATGTATATACATATACAATTATACATATGTCAGTGAGTCTACACTGCTTTCAGTAAAACCACGTGTTTATGTAGACAATTAACGGGTTTACATGCGCAATTACGCGTGCGAAGACGGAGTGCAAGACTTCTGGAAACTGTTGCTATTGTTGCAGCCGCTGCTCCTAATCTTCATCGTCGCCGGGAAGAAATTCGCAAGAAGCGACACCTCCAGGGTGTTTTGGCACACTATTTCCAAGAAATGTCGCCCGGCTTTGTCACCGCAAATTCATCGCTTTCTCACATTGTTTCGCCGTTCCTCGCTTGCTAGCGGGATATACATATATATACAATATATATAAATATATATGTATATATACGGTGAAAAGCGGGAAAATTCCGAATCAGGAAGCAGCTGAATCGACCCCGACCCTCTTCAACATTTTTTTGGAAAACATTATTCTTTCGTAATTAATTGAAATCTCTCTTCTCGACATTCTTTTTCTAGTATATGCATATCCAACCTTTTACTAGACTAAAATGATTTAGCGTCATAATCCTCATAAAAATTCGTTAAATTCATTGCATTCGTTGGAAAAGATTTTCCGACACTCATTTGTCATAACACGAGACCCGGTACTCGAAAATTAGTATTTTAAAGGGGCTATTTTCATGTATGTTCGATAAACTTATATACATATATATACATCTGAATATTTATTTTATTCGATATCTATTATTTTTTTAATCTATTTTTATATGTTTTAAGTAATAGCGTTTTTTAATACAGTTTTTCAACAGCCATTTGAAATCAGGGCAAGTTTCAGGTTTACCCTACCAAGAAGGTGTATAATTAATTCATGATTTTGCTACTGACCTTAATCACTTCATTTATTATTAATGCTCAGCTTCTCTCTGAGATTTCCGTCTGTGAGTCATTTTAAAAGCTCTGTATTTTTAAAGTCATATATTCGAGCATATATTTAAGATTTTCGATAAATAATTTTAAAATCTTATATATTATATTTTATATTCGAAATCCTTGTAAATTCTACAAAATCTTTTTAAAAAACATAAATTTTTTTTAAATCACTGAATACCTCTTGAAATACCTAGAATCTTCTTTAAATTCTTTAAAATTATACAAAAACCTTAAAAAACCCTTTACCTTTAAAATTCATTAAATGTATTAAACATTTCGTTAACTTCCATAAAATTCTTAAAAATTCCGTAAAATCTTTTACAAATAAGAAAAATTAAAATATCTAAGTGATATCACTTAAAAGTATTAGAAATCTCATAAAATTTCATAAAATCCTTACAAATGCCAATAATAAAGTGTTTTAAAAGTCATTAAAATCTCTTAATTGTTCTCAAATTTGTGGAAATTCTAGTACAACATTTAAAATCCCTTAAAATTCTCAGAAACTTTTTAAAATTTTGTAATTCCTCGAAATTGCACGACAAGATTTCCTTACAAATTTTTAAATCCTTTAAATCCTTCAAAATATTTTGAAAGGTATAAAAATTTCGTAAAACCCCTTAAAATTATTAGAAATTTCATAACATTTAATAAAATTTTTAAAAATGCCAAAGTTTTTCAGAAATCATTAAAACCTCTCAAATTCTCTTAAAATTCCTGCAAATTCCATGGAAACGATTAAAATCCTTTAAAATTCTCAAAAAACTTTTGAAATTTCGAAATTCCACGACATGATTCAAGGTCTCTTAAAATCTCAAAAACTTTTTTAAATATCTTAAAATTTCACGAAAACCTTCAAAATTGCTTAAAATTCGTGAAAATCTGTAAAAATTCCTAGAAACGTCATGAAATTCTTTAACATTTAAAATCTCTATAAATCATTAGAAATTCCGCCAAATTCCATAAAATTTACAAAATTTTTCAAAAATTTGAAAAATCTCTTGAAAGCTTTTAAAATGATGAGAAATCTCATAAAAATCCATCAAATCCATAGAAATTCCTCAATATTTTTTTAAAAAACGATTAGTTTCTTGAAAGTCCGTAAAAAATGTACAGCCTTTGAAATCCTTTCAAATTATACTAAATCTTTTAAAAATCGTAAAGATCTTTTGAAATCTCTCCATAAAATTGCCTGTCAAACTTTAAAAAATTTTTGAAATACGGTAACATTTGAAGTCCTTTTATATCTTTAAAATTTTCAAAAATCTTTTAGATATAAGAAAAATCTCTTGAAATCACTTAAAATTATTAGAAATCTCATAAAATTCCATAAAATTCCTCGCAATTCTTAGAAATCTTTTAAAATATCTTAAAATTTCTAGAATTCCTTTAAAATTTCTGGAAATTTTATCATAACATTTAAAATTCTTTAAAGTTCTTTAAAATTCTGTGAAACCTTTTGAAATCTCTTAAAATTCGTCGAAACTTCACAACAAGAGATAAAATCCCTTAAAATCTGTTAAAATTCGTGAAAACCTTTTAAAATTCCCAGAAACTTCTTGGAATTTTTAAGAATTTTATTATAACAATTCCTGGAAATTCGATGAGAACGTTTAAAATTCTTTAAAATATTTTTAAATTCTCAAAAACCTTTTGAAATTTCGAAATTCTACGACAAGATTCAAGATCTCTTACAATCCTTAAAACCTTTTTAAATCACTTAAAATCTCACGAAAACCTTCAAAATTGCTTAGAATTCGTGAAAATCTCTTAAAATTCTTGATAACTCTTGAAAACTCTTGAAATTCTTTAAAATTCTATGATAACAATTAAAATACCTTTTTATCCCTTAAAATACACTAGAAGTGTTAAAAATATCATTAAATTCCATGAAATCATTAAAAGCAATGAAATTTCCATGAAAACAGAAAATCTCTTAAAAATCAGAAGTTGTTGAAATTCCTCATGAAATTCCACAAAACCTTTTAAGAATCATAAAAAAATCTCTTGAGTTCTCTTAAAATTCCACGAACTTTTATGAAAACATTTAAAATCCCTTAAAATTCTTTACAGTTCTTAAAACTCTATTAAAATTTTCTAAATTCATATAAAATGCCCCAAAATGTCCCGAAATTCCTTAAAATACTGTTAAATCTTTTCAAAATCCTATAAAATCCTTTTAAAATTTCTCTCTAAAAAAATTAAGTATCAACATTTCTTTAAAATCTCATTGTTGTTCGAAACCTAGTCTCTGAATTCGAGTCATTGAAATTACGCTGGTTCAGATTAAGAAAATATAATTAACTTTTGAATGACTTCAAGTTATAAGAAGTAAAAAAAAAAAATAATCGCATGTTGGTTTGTTAGTATAATAAAAAGAAGATAAAGTAGAAAAACGTCTATTTTTCAATAAAATACAAAAAAAATCCTGTTCCAAAATGAAATTCCCGGGTTTTTCCCGGGCAAATAAAATTCCAGGGTTTTTCCCTATTTCGCGGTCCGATAGACACCCTGATTCCAGGGGAGGAATAATTATAATAATTAAACGTCTCGCGAGGAAATTATCCATTAACCCTTCTTTGAGGACATCGATGTTAGTTTTAGGGGCAGTTTTAGGGTCAAAAAACATGTGGACAGAAGAGCAAGAACCAGTAGAACGGACAAAACCCTAAATCAGGGATATTCGCATTTGCAATGGTGGAATCCGACCCTGAGGGGGCGAGACGGACACACGGAATAATTATTCGTCGAATTTGCATACTGATTTTGAGGTCACGTTTGCTCCCCGATGACCACCCTTCAGGCCCCCGCGCCACCCCCCATGGGTGCTCTTCACTCTTCTCTTCTGTCCCCGAACGAACCGTAAAGCAATCAGAGGGGTCGAACCGTATATGCCGGATATATACCCACCGTAATTCTGGCCGCGATGTCATTTCGGACTGGCAATTAGATCCAGCAATAACAAATGGCATTGCGCTTTTGAAAATAATCGAATTCCTCTCCACAGCCGGCTTATTGCTGAATATGGCTCTCGCTAATGATTGGATGCTAATCGAACTTTTACTGCACCGGAAATTATACTGATTTCGCGCAGAGTACAATTTGAAAATCAGTTTCTAATTTATCACTACATATATATAGTTTCGGTACAGTCGACAAATGAGTAAATTTTGAATATTTTTTAAGCATATTCATTCTCATTCCTGTCTTCAAAAAGGGGTGTCACGAAATGTTGCAAACCTGATTGGCTTCTAAATGACTTAAAATTTTAACAAGGAAAATAAAATAATAACACACATGTTGATTTGGTAGTGTCTCTTAAAATTTTACAAGAAACTTGAAAATCCTTGAAAATTCGTTAAAATCTCTTAGAATATTTTTAGAAAACTGTTGAAATTCGTGAAAATTGGGGAAAGTATCTAAAAATTTTTAGAAATCCTCAAAAAATTCCACGAAGTCTTTAAAAATTCTACAAAATTTTTTAAAAATCAGAAAAATATCTTGAAATTCAGGGAAAATTATTAGAAATCTCATAAAATACCATGAAAACCTTTAAAATTTCACAAACTTTAAATAAAACTCATCAAAAATTCTTAAATTCTTTTAAAATGCCTTAAAATCCCTTAAGATTTCATGAAATTCTTAAAAATCCAGAAAATATTTTACAAATCTGAAAAACCTCTTGAAATCCGTAAAAATTTGACGATAACTTTCAAAATTCTTTTGAATTCTAAGAAATCTTTTGAGTCATAAAAATTCTTTGAAATCCCTCAATAAAATTACCCGACACACTTTAAAATCCTTCAAAATCCATACGGTATTTTAAAAATTAAAAAAATCTCCTGAAATTCGTTAAAATCTTTTTAAATTCGTAGAAATCTCATAAAATTTCATGCAATCCTTTAATATTTCACAAAATCTTTTCTAAATAAGAAAAATCCCTTAAATTCGCTTAAAAACACTTAAAATCGTCAAAATTTCTTACGATACGTTAAAATTTCTGCAAATTCCTCTAAATTCCATGAAAAATTTTTTAATTCCTTAAAACTCTGGAAACTGTTTGAAATCTTAATTTCATACAAAACCTTCCAAAATCCTTAAAATTCTTTGAAATATTTTTAAATTCCTCCAAATTTTACAACTTAAAATTCAGTAAATTCCTTCAAAATTCCACTTAATATTCTGAAATCCCTTAAAATTCTACAAAATTATTTAGAAATTCTAAAATTCTTTTGAATTTCATGAAAACTACTTGAAAATCGACAAAACCCCTTAAAATTCATGAAAATCTCTCAAAATTCTTAGAAACGTCTTGAAATTCCTTAACATTTAAAATCTCTGTAAATCATTAGAAATTTCGCCAAATTCCATGAAATCCTTAACAATTCTACAAAATTTTTCAAAAATTTGCAAAAACTCTTGAAATCTCTTAAAATATCTTAACATTCCTTAAAACCCCATCAAACTCTTACAAACCTTTTGAAATTCCTTAAAATTTCACGAAAACCTTAGAAACTCATTAAAATCGGCTAAAAAATCTTAAAATCTTAAAAATCCGTAAAATTTTCAAAAAAATAAATCTTTTGAAATCCACGTTAAAATTCATGAAAATCTCTAAAAATTTCTAGAAACGTTTTGAAATTCCTTAACATTTAAAATCCCTGTAAATCTCGCCAAATTCTATGAATTTTGTTAAAAATGCGATAAATCTCTTGAAATCTTTTAAAATTATTATAAATCTCATAAAAAATCCATCAAATCCATAAAAATTCGATAATATCTTTTAAAAATCACCTAATTTCTTGAAAGTCCTTAAAAAATGTACAGCATTTGAAATCCTTTGAAATTCTACTAAATCTTTTAAAAATCTTTTGAAATCTCTCCATAAAATTCCCTGAA
This sequence comes from Synergus umbraculus, assembly GCA_900474325.1. Classification (NCBI taxonomy): domain Eukaryota; kingdom Metazoa; phylum Arthropoda; class Insecta; order Hymenoptera; family Cynipidae; genus Synergus; species Synergus umbraculus. Next base: position 73,349 of record UCOK01019794.1, read on the forward strand.
AAACTTTAAAATATTCTTGAAATTTTACGGTAACATTTAAAATCCTTTTATCCCTTTAAAATTCGTTGAAACTATTAGAAATCTGATCAAATTCCATGAAATCCTTTAAAATTCTCACAAAATCTTTTAAATATCGGAAAAATCTTTTGAAATCACTTAAAATTTTAAATCTCATAAAATTCTATGAAATCGCTCACAATTCTTAGAAATATGTAAAATATCTTAAATTTCCTTGGAATTCCAGAATAATATTTAAAATTCCTTAAAACCCCTTAAAATTCTTACAAACCTTTTCAAATTCTTTAAAATTTCACGAAAACACGAAATATCCTAAAATCCCTTAAAATTCTAAGAAATATTTTTAAAATCCTAAAACTATTGAATTTCGTAAAAACTATTTAAAAATTGTCAAATTCCCTTAAAATTTCTAGGAACCTCTTGAAACTCCTTTCTAAAAAAGTGGTTTCCCTCTAAAAATTTCTCAAAAATCTCGCATACATTGTATTTTTAAATCTGATTGGACTTTGAATGACTTGAAGTTATAAGAAGGAATACAAAATAATCGCGCGCATACCGCCCGTGTTGGTTGACTAGTTAATATTAAATTATTAATTTAATAAAATGCGTGAAATTGATATTTCTTTAGATATATTTACTTAAATCAGCGTAAAAGTAAATCCGAAAAGCTAGTTTTCATTCTCGGAATATATATATATATTATAGAATTATAGCTAGGTGATTTTAATTACATATAGAATATTCGATATGAAAGAACCCTACAAATTAACAAAATAAGACTCTCTGAAACGATCTTGCTACATGCGAGCTTATAATATAAGCTTCATTCAAGCATCCATTTAGCTAAACGACTGCCGAGATCCAGGGCTCTAGTTCTAAAGAAGGGTACGTTAAACTTTGATCCCTTTAAATGTGAATTTCAATTCCTTTGACGGCATCCACGATAATTTCAATTTACTTTATGTACGTACGAGCAATAAAAGTTTCGTCGTTTATATTTCATGGTAGATAAATTCTCAAAAGAAATCCTGGGCAAAAATATCACATGATTACAAATAAAATGAATATTTATAAAGAAATCTAATATAAAAAAAATATGTATTTTAAAAATTATCTTGAATAATTATATTGAAAGAATATGCGCGTATTATATTTCTTTATGAGATTTTCGTATGAAAAAAATCGTTGAGTCTTTAAACTAGAGATTTTATGAGGCAAAAATTAAAATTTTTCGCCTGAGTGAAGAAACGATTCGAAACATTAAAGATACTCGTCTGCTTGAGTGCGCCTCGGAAGTAAGATAACGATTTATCATCCCTTGCGGATACGGGCCGTTTCGATGGTGAAGAAGGAAAAGGGAGTAAGAGGGTCGCGCTTATATTTTCCCTCGATCCTTTTCCGTTTTTCCCTTTGCTTTCATCACCTTCAAGAACCCTTCACCCTTCTTGAGGATCGATCCATCCATCCTAGGCGACGAATTGCCTGCCAGCCCCGAAACGAAATAGAAATTCAGAAATGATTGCTTCCAAAGTTCGGTTTATCTCATTTTATCTCGTGCTATCTCCTAATTAAATGTGCCACAAAATCGTCCATTTTCGAGAAAAAGTATAATTTATTATGCATCGCAAAGAACAGATTTATTAGTGTTTTTTCACAATTAGTGTTTTCTACTCATCGAAAAACAAATTATTAATTCTTTCCTTGTAAAAAAAAATATTTTGAAATATTTTTCAACCGGATATCCAAGAGTCAAATTTTCATGTTTGGTATAGATAAGAATTACAGTCAAATTATATAATCCCCCAATGGCGTAGGACATGAAGTCCCTCGAACTTTAAATTTATCCGAAATTTACAAAAATTACATATATGGCCACAAGATTCAATTTGTTTATTTTCCTGACTTTCAGACAAATTTCCGAATTACGCTGAAATATAAAAGAATCAAAATGCAAATTCAGTTTCAAATACTATTGAAATTTTTCCAAAATTTCGTATAATATCACTTTAAATCTTTTGAAATTTAAAATCACTTCACAACATTTAATATTACAACAGCTTTTGAAAAGATCTCTTAAAATTCATTGAAATTTCTTGAAATTCCTAGAAACATCTTAAAATTCCACGAAATCCCTTCAAATTTGTTAATATTTCATAGATCTCTTCAATTCAAATCCTTTGAAATACTTTAAGTTCCAAGAAAAACTTTAAAGTCTTCTAAACTTCCTAAAAATCTCTTAAAATTTCCTGTAATCCTTCAAAATTTCATAAAACATTTTCAGAATCTCATGAAATATTTTTTAATTCCACGAGGAATTTTAAAATCTCTTAAAATACACAAAAATTTCTTTAAATTGTTGGAGACTTATTAAAATCCCTTAAAATTCGACAAAATCCCTTCAATAATATTTAAATTCCTCAAAAAATTTCAAAATCTTTTCAAATTCCTAAAAATCTCTTAAAATTTCCTACAAGCTTTCAAAATTCCACAAATTTTTTTGCAAATCTCTTGAAATACTTACGGGATTTAAAAGTCTTTAAAATTTGTCAAGGTATTTTATTGAGGGATTTAAAAAAATGTTATGTTTTTTAAAAGATATTGTAGAATTTATCAGGATTTCGAAGGTTTTCGTAAAATTTTAAGAAAATAAATAAATAAATAGGTCGGAGGAGAAAAAAAATTTGACCGGGAAAACCCCAGAAATTTCCAATTCCCTGATCACTAAACAATTTTCTTTTAAAAAAATATACATAATGTGACTTTTTAGTAGTTTCTACTACAGCATGATGTTTTTTAGCGATTTTTTGTCAGTTTTTCTACTTTTTACTAATTGTCATCCCTCTCTATAATTCATCTCGCTGATTTATTTCTCTCACGTCGTTCGCACCGAAATACCAATTGAAAGTTCCGAAACCTCGGGTTTATTTCATTCCATTTTAAAATATACAGAATGCCCTGTATCTCTGTTCTACCTTCTGCCTTAGCTGGCTTACAGAGAAATTTATTGTCCGGTCACTGGGGACCGGAAGTCTCATCCTCTCGCTTCTGGAACTGGACACTCCAGTTTTCATTGTTTACTGCCAGTACTGAGAGAGTCGGAAGGTGGCGGGTTTAACTTCCAAGGATGGCTTCTCTGACACACCTCCATTTCCTACAGACCCAGCGGAGTTCCGACCTGGTTTCTTATACCTTCCGTTTTATCCTTGTACAACCTCTCATGACCAATGACGCAGCTATAAAGTATATATATATCTATATATATGTAGTTATATATATGTGTAATTTTTGTAAATTTCGGATAAATTTAAAATCCCAGGGACTTCGCGTCCTACGCCATTGGGGGATTATATTATTTGACTGTAATTCTCATATATTTTGCAATTGAAATGATTATTGTAATATTATAATATGTAATTTTTCTAAATTTCGGATAAATTTAAAATTCAATGGGGTAGGACACGAAGTCCTTCGTGTCCTGCGCCATTGGATGATTATATTAGTTGACTGTAATTCTTATATATTTTACAATTTAAATGATTATTGTAATATTATAATATGTAATTTTTGTCAATTTCGGATAAATTTTAAATTCGAGGGACTTGGCTTCCTACGCCATTGGGGGATTATAGAATTTGGCTGTAATTCTTATATATTTTACAATTTAAATGATTTTTGTAATATTATTATATGTAATTTTTGTAAATTTTGGATAAATTACAATTTCGAGGGACTTCGCGTCCTACGCCATTGGGAGATTATATAATTTGACTAATTCTTATATATTTTACAATTGAAATGATTATTGTAATATTATAATCATTTCAATTGTAAAATATATAAGAATTACAGTCAAATTATATAATCCCCCAATGGCGTAGGACGTGAAGTCCCTCGAGTTTTAAATTTATCCGAAATTTACAAAAATTACACATATGTATATATACATGTATACTGTACATATATATAGTGCACGCATAGGTCCCAAGGTGCACACCGTTCCTGATAAAATTACTCGGGGAAGAACGTCTCCTTTGCATAATTCTTCAAGAAAGAAAGTGGGAAAAAAAAGTTACTAGCACGTGTCCCGAGGCAATCTGAACACGTATTACAGTCGCGTTTTGTCAATTTTTCCGGTAACGTGGTCTCTTCTTTATTTTTCGTCTTTCTCGAAAATCAGGCAAAAGATTGAGAATATTCAATTTTAATTTTATTCTCACAAAGTTCTCTCCTTTTATTCTCTCTGTCCATCTGCTTTAAAATTGTCGAATGACCTAAAAAAATATTCCTAAAAAAACATTGACATTTTTTTAAAAAAAGAAACATTTTTTTTTCGCTCTTGTGCTGCAATGGCTGCGGGCGTCACTCGAGAAGAATTTCAGAGGTCCATTTCTCTCATGATTTCACGTGCCTCACTGGACCAGCAAGTCCTTTTCTTGATGCAAGAAAAATATCTCTGTTTCTCCGGAAACAAGCGACGAAGTTATACAGCCAGTATAATAAAACGAAAACAGGACGGAAATGCCATCCATGTAAATACCTTGTCAGTGTATGCCGGAAATTCAGTAGGGAGCCAGAAATGGTGGAAGATGAAATTCTATTACTGCACTTTATCGTAGTGATTCATGAATACTTTCGAGTTATCTACAAAACGAGTCGATTACTTAGGTATACACACCTGCGAGTCACTGTCGTGATTCATGGATAAAAGTTCGCAAGTTTTCACGATCAGCTGCATTTTTCCACCCAGTCTTTTAAACTCCATTATTCTCTCTTCTCTCTCTTATAAAATTTGATCGCAGCATCAATATCGCTCGTCTTGGAACCTCGAATCTATAAAATATAAAAAATGTATAAAATCGTGTATAAAATATCTATTTTATTATATATATATAATTTTTGTAAATTTCGGATAAATTTAAAGTTCGAGGGACTTCGCGTCCTACGCCATTGGGGGATTATATAATTTGTAATTCTTATATATTTTACAATTGAAATGATTATATTATTACAATAATAATTTCAATTGTAAAATATATAAGAATTACAGTCAAAGGATATACTCTCTCAATGGCGTAGGACGCAAAGTCCCTCGAACTTTAAATTAATCCGAAAATAAAATACCTATTTTATTCACGGAAATGAGCAAAAGTCAACTATAATTATATTATGCAGTCGATTTTTAAATTATGATGAATAAAAAATATCAAATCTTATAATATATTCTAGTTTTAATCTGATTATACTGAAAGCTAATCTCAGTGCTTCCAGTATAAAAGATTTGTAATTTTATTATTATTCTTTCGAAGCTTTTCAGAATTCAGAATATTAAAGATTAATTTTGCGACCGCGACAAATTATTAACTTCAAATGAATATCTCTTTGATAAAGATAGGATAAATTATAAAACTTGTGAAAAAGCGGAGTAAAGATCTTTTGAAGTTTAAGATTAGATTTCCCGAATCGGCGACAGTTTGTAAAGTCAAAAAGCTTTTTAAAGCTTCAAAGTTTCAGGTGTAATCTATTCTGCAATACTCTTACTGCGAATCAAGTGAAAGAGGAATATAACCATAATTGGGGGGGGGGGTAATCGAATCGTTTAGTCGTAATTATTGTGTGTAATTTTTGTAAATTTCGGATAAATTTAAAATTCGAGTGACTTCGCGTCCTACGCCATTGGAGGATTATATAATTTTATTGTAATTCTTATATAATCTCCCAATGGCGTAGGACGCGAAGTCTCTCGAATTTTTAATTTATCCAAAATTTACAAAAATTACATATTATAATGTTACAATAATCATTTAAATTGTAAAATATATAAGAATTACAGTCCAATTATGTAATCCCCAATATTGTAGGACGCGAAGTCCCTCGAATTTTAAATTTATCCGAAATTTACAAAAATTACATATTATAATAATACAATAATCATTTCATTTGTAAAATATATAAGAATTACAGCCAAATTGTATAATCCCCCAATGGCGTAGGAAGCCAAGTCCCTCGAATTTTAAATTTATCCGAAATTGACAAAAATTACATATTATAATATTACAATAATCATTTCAATTGTAAAATATATAAGAATTACAGTCAACTAATATAATCATCCAATGGCGCAGGGCACGAAGTGCCTCGAACTTTAAATTTATCCGAAAATAAAATACCTATTTTATTCACGTAAATGAGCAAAAGTCAGCTATAATTATATTATGCAGTCGATTTTTAAATTATGACGAATAAAAAATATCAAAACTTATAATATATTCTAGTTTTAATCGAATTATACTGAAAGCTAATCTCAGTATAAAAGATTTAGAATTTAATTATTATTGTTTCGAAGCTTTTGAGAATTCAGAATATTAAATATTAATTTTGCGACCGCGACAAATTATTAACTTCAAATGAATATCTCTTTGATAAAGATAGGATAAATTATAAAACTTGTGAAAAAGCGGAGTAAAGATCTTTTGAAGTTTAAGATTAGATTTCCCGAATCGGCGACAGTTTGTAAAGTCAAAAAGCTTTTTAAAGCTTCAAAGTTTTAGGTGTAATCTATTCTGCAATACTCTTACTGCGAATCAAGTGAAAGAGCAATATAACCAGAATTTTGGGGGGGGGGGTAATCGAATCGTTTAGTCGGACATTTCATCGGTTAACGTAATATTCAAAGCGGATCCGATCCTCCTGCCGAGATCCCATGGTTTTGGTTTCTACGTCCGTAGAATTCCCCTTGGCCGACCTATTGGAACGTGACCGCTTTGTTCGCGTGCCAATTGCAGCCGTTAATTGGGTATAGCCAATAAAGCGCTGATTACCAGCTCTAGCACATCTGATGATCCGGATCCGCCTATTCTGTACATATAATGAATTTACCAATAGATATACATGTTTACATGCTTAAGAGACCTTTATTATTTCTCATGAATTAAAGAATTAAAGAGACTATAGCGCAAATTTTTACTAATAATAAATATTTTTTGATAAAACTAAGCAATCTGTAAAACTATACAGGGTCCGTTTGCATGAAACGGAGGTAAATCCTTTACTTTTTTGTAAATTTATAGAATTTTAATGTTCTTTGTGGAATTTTAATGGTCTTTAATCAGGGTGGCCCCATGTAAGGGAAAAAAAAATTTGTTAGGGAAATGTCAGGGAAATGCGAGTAGTTGTCAGGGAAAATAGAAATTGATATTTATGCTGTGTTATTTTTGTCGCATTGCATATATAAATTTTATATTTTATTTAACAGATTTGAGAAACTTTCCAAGGATTTCAAAGGATTATAAAGAATTTCCAGGCATTCTTTAAAATTCTTTGGGTTTCTAATGATTTCAAGAGATTTTCAATAATTTTAAAAGGTTTTAGGA